>NIUQ01002650.1:0-21255 GCA_002796945.1 Plectus sambesii
TACCGGGTTTTTCCGAGTATAAGCCCACCCAAATATAAGCCCACCTGGGCTTATATTCGGTTTGACTTTCCAAATATAAGCCCATGGGCTTATATTTGGGGACAAATTGGAGACGCGAAAAGTGCCGATTCTTAATACAAGCCCATGGGCTTATACTCGGAAAAACCCGGTAACTCCCCAACTGCAAACTTGTTTTAATGAAAATTTTTAAAATGATAGAGGGAACGAGCAATTTTAAAATTTTCATAGCATCCGGCTAGCTTCATTTTCATCATGGTCCCGATTTCTGTGCTCTATAATTGAATCTGTACCTCGTCTCGTATCATCTCAAACTTGCCCCTGATACTCTAAAGATCTCACTATCTCCGCATTTTACGTTCTTTGAAGCTTGCTTCGACGAAAAAAAGAACGCAATATTTGATTTTTACGCCATCATTATATATGCATATGTTTACACTAATTGGTTTTTCTGCTTCAGTTTCCCTATGAAATCAATTTTAGAAGCGCAAAAATAAGTCTAGCTGAAGGAGAAATTGCTGTCGAGAAATTATTCCGAGCACACGAATACCTTCACCATGTCAAGTTAGGTCCGCGTCACAGGCGATCACCTATTAACTAACGCACCAAAGTTGGATAAATATCAATAATGACATCGCGCCGGAGTTCGGCGGAAGCGGCAAGATATAAGACTACTATAGGAACAATCAACTTGAAAAAATCCACTCTCTCAATCGAGTTCATTGTTTTTCAATGAACAGTTTATTGTTTTCACACCAAAAGAATAATTCGTAGTTTTAATGAAGTAGTTAATTGAAAAACAATGAAAAGATTAATTGAAAAATCAATAACGTACGTTGAAGTGCAAAACATTGGAATGATTATTACAATGAACTACTTCATTAAAACAATGAATTATTCTTTTGGTGTGAAAACAATGAACTGTTCATTGAAAAACAATGAACTCGATTTAGAGATTACCTCTGTTATAAAGTTGTATATTATTTGCATATTTTCCTTACAAATGCAGTCAGAAATTTTTTATAACAGCCAGTTGAACCTGTCATTTTTACTTAGTAAGGAACTGTGACGCGGATGCGAATTCCTAGGAAGTGGGTACACATACTTGCCTGTTGACTTGAACTGATCTTTAGATAGGATGAAAAACCAAACAGCACTGAGGTATCATAGTCCAGTGCGTTGTGTGGTGGGAGACAGCGCCCGCGCCAGCGTGGTTGTTAACAGAATACGTTTGCTCGCTTGACGCAGCCTTCGGCTTCGTCGACTCGATGCTTCGTCCATTATTGTCACTTTCGCGCTATTCTGCCGATTTTTTTGATCACAATTTTGATAGATAACTCAAAAGAACCGATATCTGAGATAACCCTCAGTTTCATTCTTTTTATATTTGACAACTCGAATTGAGATTGTCATTTTATTGAACATTTACTCAACGCTCGGTCGCGTTTCCTTCGCTTCTTCACAAATGGCAGGCTGGTTACTGCTCCTTATTGCCTTCACTGTTTTTGCCTTATGGCGATGGTTGACCAACAAGGAAGTTCGCGATGGGCCTAAACTACCGCCCAGTACGTTATCTCTTTTATTTTATTCACTCGGCAGCTTTTGAAGTTTCGTTTCATGAATTGATTAACTTCAAAAACTCTAAGCCATTTTCAATAATGACTTTACACTTTAACCCATTTTCACATTTTCACTTCCACTTTTACTTTCACTATCCAAGTCAAACTGGATACTTTCCGAATCATGAAGGACATTTTCCAAATTGGAAATGACAATTTTCAAGTCGCATCAAATTTTAAAATACCCTTTTTGATTTGACAAATGCCGTATATGATTTAGAAGGTATCCTTAATAAAGTGGAAATTGTATTTGGTAGTGAGGTTACATNCATCAAATTTTAAAATACCCTTTTTGATTTGACAAATGCCGTATATGAGTTAGAAGGTATCCTTAATAAAGTGGAAATTGTATTTTGTAGTGAGGTTATATAAATGTCTGTTTTGGAGCTTGATTAACAAAATGATAGCAAAGTTTCAGGTCCGTACGGAAAAATTCCCCTTCTCGGACACTTATGGCGACTGAACGCAACAAAGCCATTTGCAACGATCGATGCCTGGTCACAACAGCTGGGAGATGTTTTTAGCATATACTTTGGCACAGACAGAGTGATTGTTCTTAGCAGGTAGCACGCAGCTTTATCATAAAAGAGAAATAAGTAAAAGAATGGGTTCGTGTTATAGAAATCGAGTGCTGAAAGAGGCCTTCCTGCAGCAGGCGGCGAATTTCTCCGGTCGACCCGATCTGTTCGTGCACCGATCGTGCTGGGGCGTTGGACACGTGATCAGCGAAGGACCAGTAAATGTCGAGACAAGGAAGTTTCTTTTGACTGTCATGCGTGGTGCGTGCTTTTGATCTTTCTTTGTTTGTAGTTTGTTGTTTGTTTGATCAATACCGTAATTATGTTTGTTAAGAGGGTGGAGTGAGCAGCGGACTGAATGCCCATATTCAGACCAGGGTCGACGCCGAAGTTGGAATTATGCTCAACTCGATTGACGAAAAATTAGCGAATGGCGAATGCGACCTCGATATTGAGGACACGACGTTTTTCGTCGTCGGCAATGTGCTTACTTCGATGGTCCTCGGCCGTACTTATCCGCACAATTCCGACGAGTTTCGGTGAGAAATGACTACTGGCTGATCTGAAAAGTTTCTCTCTTTCATATAACTCTCTAATAGCAGCTAGGTCAGAATAAAAACTATCGGTTCTCTTAAGGATTCTATGTTTCATTTTGTAAAGATCAAACTTTACTATTCTTAACTCAAGAGTATGTACCGTTTACCGGCATCACTTACTCACAATCGTTGTAATTAGAAAAGTTCATTGAAACAGAAGCTAGAGGTCTAATTCATGAAAGCGTTGAGAATTTAGAAGTTGAGTCTCATTTCTGCGTAGTCGTCGACGCATTATCATATGCGAAATGGATGCTCAATTTATCACTTTTCGATACTTAACAGTTAGATGAAATGGGGCCCGGGTCTCTATTTGGCGTCGTCGCCTACAATGCTTAGTAGGACGTCTCTTTCTGCCTATCTACATTTAATTGTTTCTCATCCCTGTTCGCAACTAATTAATGCGCAACATCGTGGTAACTTTCAAATGGAAAAAGATCATTTATAATAACTGCTGCAATTTTTTAGGCAAAACTCGGCCTGGCTAGCTAAGACCACCGAACTAATGCACCGGTCGAGCGCGCTGACGTTTTTACCATGGTTGCGATTTGCGCCGCCATCTGGTTTTGGTTACTGGGAAATGAAGCGACAGGCAAAAGCAGTCAATCAAATGATGACAAAAGACATCGAAAATAGAATCAGAACGCAGGGTAGCGGCTCATTTTGCGTAGTATTATATTTCTGCTACTATTTATCACTTGAAAGACATCCCCCTTTTCAGTTCGCTATCAAACGAGTCAATTTTAATCTTTAAAGGCTGATTAGAGTTGGTGTAAAGTTTGATGAAGTCCTTTTATGCTCTGTCAGTTGACGAGAATGCATAAAAGTCATCTAATACCGCCTTTGATATGAGTTGGAGAATTTACTGATCTGATCTCGTTTCACGTTAACTCTAATCGGCCCTTTTTCAGCATAAAGGCTTGCGCCTCTTCATATGCTTCAGTGAAAACTTAAAATAATACTTTTAAATTATTTATTCTTACCCCAATTACTGATATGTACGATAGTTGAAGCGTTTTTAACAAAAATATGATGTTGTTTTTAACAATTCTATATCTATTAATTATACGTATTAATTTTAAACCGTTTTTTGACCTAGTAAAGCCGCTTGTTATCGTTTATAAGAACTGCGAATAAGCCCAAGAAGATATGATTACGGAACTTGAATCATAAGCCGTTCGAAATGTCATCTTGAAATTAAAGACGAAAAAAGTAAAAGCTCGCCTTCGATAAGCAGGCTAATCTATCACCTTAAGAGTCCAGTTTGAGATTATTATTTAGAAAAATAATCATCAAGTTATTTTAATATTTCTCTTTATAGAATACAAAGATGTGAATAAAATCGACCTCACGAGCGCCTTTTTGCGCAAAATCGATGATGTGACTCAAAATAAAGGAAGGAAGCAAGAAGTGGAGTCAAAATGCTACACGACAACAAAACTTGCACGAATTATGACAGAAATGTTTTTTGCTGGAATACAAACGGAGTGCAATACGTTCGGATGGGCATTTCTGTACCTGATTGAACATCCTGATGTTCAGGAGAAATGCAGACAGCAAATTTGGGACGAAGTAAGTTGTGCATCTTGCAGAAGAGACGATAATAAAGAAAATTCAATGCTTTCAGGACTATTTCATACCTATTCTATAGTGAATTGGAAAGATCGATAATTTAGCTACTCTCCGTTGAATTTAGAACTTTTGACCCATTACCGCGCTTGTCATTCTGCAGTTGTATTAATTTCGTGAAAAAACCTATCAACTGTCATATTCTTCAGATGGGTAGAGACAGGCGACCGCAGTGGGAGGACCGCTTAAAGATACCTTATCTCGAAGCGATGGTGCATGAAGTACAGCGCTGCGCCAACATCGCTCCCTTTGCCATCTTTCATAAGACATTCAAGGATACTGTACTGGACGGATACTTGGTCCCAGCCAATTCCATGATTATGATGAATCTTTGGAGCACACTGCGCGATCCAGAATACTTTCCATGTTCGTTGTTTTTTGGCACAAATCCTCATTAAGGCTTTGCAACACATGGCGAGGCATTTTGGCGGGAAACGTTCTGATTGGCTGTTATCGCTGCAAGAACCAATCGGAACGATTCCCGCCATAGTTATTCGTCACATGCTGCGAAGTGTATACCATTTTCATTTTAATAAAGTCACTTTTTCATTCAAAGAGGACATTTCCCACACTGATTTGATTTGGAAAATGTCCCCTTTAATGTTGGAAGTTTCCTTAATAAAATGGAAGTGGTATAAACACGGACTGCAGACTCTTACTGCGATGCAAAAATATTATTTAGGCCCAGAAGAATTCAGACCAGAGCGCTTTCTCGACGAATTTGGCGCGGTGAAAGAGAGGCTGGAAAGTCTGCTGCCATACGGTATTGGTAGCAGAATCTGTATGGGAGAGAGCTTGGCCCGAATCGAACTGTTCGTCATTATCGGAGCTCTTCTTCAACGATATCGATTTTATAAAATTCCCGGTGTCCAGTATTCATTGGAGCAAAACATGGAACTCACTATTCATGCAGCGAAGTACAAACTGCGTGTTGAGAAGCTGTGATCAAATGTCTTTTTCGCTATTATACAGTTCTTGCGAGTCATTTTCATTTGTTCGCAAATGATACAGACTTTACATATTTATTCTAACCTACGGAAAGCTCTTCATTTGTATCTTCAGTCTCGCTTAACTGCACGAAGAGTGACGGTATCTTGAGGGCGAATCAGCACCCCTTGGGTGCAGATGATCAATGGATCCTAAAGCACAATAAATTGATTGGGCATTGAAGATAACATCATTAGGCCGGGAGATATTATTTTCAATCATCTGAGGAAACAAACACTTCATATCTTTAGGCAACATTGCGGCGCGGAAAGTGCAAAGAGATTTGTGCGGTCGGACCGGATCATCGTCGGGGTCAGGGCCCCAAGGCAGGAAGCAACGAGATAGATCCCTTCAGGTACGACTGAGGCGCTGAAGAATGCGCAACGCGCGTGCACTCAATCAGCTTGAAACTGATGGAGGCGCTCAAACGCCTCTCGCCTAGCTGACGGCGAACATTTTAGAGATATTTACAGCCTTTGTAAGCCCTCTTCAGTGGTCAATATCATAAATCTAATGAAAATGTAATCGCACTTCACATTTCCACTAGTTAGATGAAACGGGAAAATGTGAAATTATATGGTGAAATGCAAAATCTAATTATGTTTCTACATTTCATTTTTACTTTAAAAATATGAAATTGGACTCTTTGGGGTACGTAGGACATGCATGACCCCACTTGCCCTCTACGATAATTCGACTGTTTACGCAATCGAGAATTGCTCAATTTGCTTGATCCCGTAGGGCACATCTCATGAAAAACACTTGGTAGCACCTGTGATTGCTGGCATAGCTCCAGTCGGAACTTGCTGATTAGCTGCGCTATCGTCATCTTGTACTCCATCTCAGCAAAGCGCATGCCTACGCAATTGCGCGGTCCGACGCCGAAGGGAACGAACGCGAGCGGATGACGATCGGCATCGCCGGAAGTAAATCTGTAACAGATAAGTGTAAATGTTAATGCGAGCCTAACGCGCCGTCCTCTATCAGACCCACCTTTCGGGATCAAAGTTCTCAGGGTTTGGCCAGAGGTCGGGATTATGATGGATCGAGTAAGTGGGCAGCATCACCCACACGCCCTTTGGAAATCGAATCCCTTTGATCACCGTCTCCTCGATGCAGGTGCGAGTTGTGAAGCTAGAAATAGAACTCCTTGTATCAAAGAAAGTACATGTCGACTATCCTCCGTCACTAAACCACCGTTAGGTATCGCTTCTGGCCACCAGTAACTCAGCAATACCAACTTGCACCCGACTTTGTCCACTTTGCAATTAATTTCGTCAACCTTGCGTTCGAATTGAATGAAAGGTGCCGAATTATGATAAAAGTAGGTACATATATATAGCAATCACACTTTTTCTGATTTTTGCCCGCCCACGTTCAGGTAAGCGGCTCGCTCGTTGAAGCCCATCTTATGCTATAAAAACGCTAAATTGAATAGTTTGTCCCAGTGGACGCCTAGGTGGCCTGATGACGTCTTTTCCGTCTGTTCATCGAATAGATTCCCATGCGATACTAATTCTGTTATTCAGTGAAACACGGAAACAACAACTATTCTCGCTGATAGAGCAAGGACCAATTCTATAATTGTCACTCTTGAGCCATCAGTAAGGCACTTGATGTGAATCTGCATTTCTCCTACTTCACGCAATATTAAAACATAATAGGCCTGAGGTTATAGCTTCCCTATGATGATATGTGAAAAATAGACAGTGGAATGTCAAGGGGAAGAACATCTGAAATATTTTTACTTCTCTGAAAGAAGATACAGTCACCGCAATCCTCCCAATCATTACGACTCCACCCCTCCCCCGTTCCCGCCCTTTTGCGCAGCTCACTTTTACTATTTATACTCAACTACGTAAGCCAATCAAAGTATGAAAGGACGTACGAATGCACTGGAGGGTAGAAGCGGAGCGACTCTTTAAAGACAGCATCTAGATAGCTCATTTGATGAACAGAGTCGTAGTTCAGGCCCTAGAACATAGCGGCATCATCATCTTCGCAATTACACTCTTCCACTTTTCGTGTAGCCTACCGTTGCTTCGATTGTGTCTCGTATCTCGGCGTACAGCTTCTCTTGAACGTCTTGGTGTTTCGCCAGCAGCCAAGCGGTGTAGGCCATGGCCGTACTCGTAGTTTCGTATCCAGCCAAAAGAAATGCGTAGCAATTTTGCACGATCCGATCACGCGACATCTTTGTCTTCTGAAACGGCGATCAGTCGAGTGTCTATTCTGGCACTTGCGCGAGATTCAGTTGCAATCACATTGAAAGATGACAACTTCTATAAATGCATATGCAACATATGTAAATATTAACCTGAGTTGCCTTTTCATCATTTTCTCTCTCCAACAGCAATTGTAGAATGTCGGTGCTGACAAAGGGCTGCTCACTGTTCTTTCTCTCCTCGTAGACTCGTTCTAGTCCGCGAATTAACGGCTCTTCTGCGCATCCCATGGCCGTATGCGGGTATATCTTTTGCAGCAACCAGTCAAGCTCGGGTAAGCAGACTATAAGATTAAATGAATGAAGCCGTACTACATCCATCTATGACTCTCTTTTCTTGATTATATGAAATGTATTAGCGTGCTCAGCTCTAATTTTGTCGAGTATTTGTAGATCGCACTCGTTCGATAAGCTGAGGATAATCCTCCGAGCTTATAATGATGCGAGAATGCTAGAAAAATCCTACTTGACAGCGATAAGATCCAGTTGTTCTTAAGGTCGGTCAGTCGAAAGAATTCCTTGGCTTGGACGTAAAACGTTTCGGAACGGTCGATTTGGCAATTGCTTTCAATAGCGAATGCGCATTTGCCTATTACGTCCATTGTAAGTGCTTGAAAATCGCTGCAAGTGGACTTTTATGGACGGAGACAGTTGTAACGTCATTGAAGTTTCATTCAATTGCAGTCTCAATTGAGGGCTCGCTCTAGTCTGTCTCCTTTTCTTAACGCCGAGCTCCGCTCACTTAAGGCGAATAAGCGCGGCGCACTCACTCGTAGATATCGAACGGTTTGTCGGCGTCGGCGTGTCTGGCGATGTTAGCGAGGAAGACATCAATCTTGGACGAGATCGTCTCGTGCATCTTCTTCATCTTGCCCGTGCTGAACTGCGGCGACATGCAGCTGCGCACGTCCTTCCAGCCCGCTCCCCTACTGATCTGGAGCAGACTGTCACTCAGTCCCGATGACTCCATTATTGCCGGAACCATCCGATCGCCGAACTTGTGAAACTGCTTTATGTACACCTCCTGGATCACGTCCAGATCTGTTGTCAGTATTTCTAGCCGCGGACCGACGTAAAATCTGTCAACGGAGAAAGCGTCAGCACTTGTCCATGTCCAACGCTCGCCCTACCCAAACGTCTTTCCGTATTGCTCCACAAACTCTACGCCCATTTTAAAGCTGGTGTCAATGCCTTCTCTCTTCACTAAATCCGTAATTAGATTAATATTGCCAAAGAAAAAGTGTGGTGGTGGTCCTCTAACGCCGATCTTGTCGCGCAATTGAAATCTTTGCCATCGCCACCTGATAATCAAACAGTTAAATTAGCAGCATTCTTAAAAGAAGTTTCATACCAAGCCCAATAGATGATGATCGAGATAATGCCGATCATCATTAGGATAGCCACGTGCACCATTTTTTAATCGATTCCAGGTCTGAGCACGCAATTAGCAATTCAATGTCTCAATTTTGCGCTTCAGTTGTTGTGGGGCACGGTTGGCCGGATGGCTGTGAGCAGTTGACGCGACTGTTGAGCGCCTGGTGCTTACTTTCATAGCATTCTTATCATTATCGATTCTAGTGTAGCGTAGTCTGACGCTGCTTCTTGCTTTTTGGTCTCCACTCAACTGATGCGTGATTGCAATTGCAGCCCCGTAACTGCTCGATGACCAACCGAGCGTCATCGATATAGTAGGCGGTTGATTAATTTCACGTGCTATGTGCGTGAAGTTTGCCAACTGAAGATGATGAAAAACACCAGTGGACGCATCTGTAATCCGGATCAGCCTACGTTACTTTGGCATGCAAATTAACGAGCACGTATGGCAAAGAGCGAGATTTGCGCTAATTTTCCTATTGACAGGACTAATTACACGACAAGTGAATTAGATACTTTTTCCGTCAAAGATTCGCATTACTGTAACTGCTAGAAAATTGCTGTGCAATGTCTTTTGCACGCCTTTGAGCGGTGGGTGTCGATAAGTTGTTTGCGGTAAACGGGGTTAGATGAACCATGCTGAGAGGAATGTCAAGTGCTTGCCTGCGTGGGTTGTTGCGACACTCGACTGGGACACAAATGTGATCAGTGGGGCAACGAGGAAATCGGGCCTCCAACGCTCCCCGGACGGCCCTCCCAATCGTCGCGCTTTATCTGCACCGGGGCTAAAGTGGTCCATTCGACCGGCAGATAGGCGCGCGCTTCCACCCATCATGATGGAATCCTTGAAACACCTGCTTGTGACTACTAATCGAATGCAACCGTGCCATGGCAAATCGAACTCTCCCTCCCTCTATCTCTTTCTTTATTTGCCTCTTTCTCATTTTATGACTGTGGCACGATTGCCGCGCGTAAAGTTCCTGCTCCTAGATACGCGTCTCATCATTGTGCTTCATCATTGCGCATGATACATGATAAATCCATCTGACGGATGGATGGCGCCGTTCTCGTCTCCGCTGTATACGTCACGGCTAAGCGCCTTTGGTCGCATTATTCCACCACGAACCTAGTAGTCCGCGTCGGCGGAGAGGCCGAGAAAAGTGGCCATTTCTGCTAATCTGTCACCCACTAGGAAAAGCGACGCCGCGTCATCCGCTCGTTCGACGAGCGTCGCAGAAGAGAGAGCGACCGCTGTGGAGTACACGAAGGTCGCGCCGTGTATCGACGGCTTTGAAGACGGCGAGGAAAGCGGCTTCCTCGCCATTTATTATTATTTGAATAGGAAATGGCGTCGGAGGAACTGCTGCGCTCGCAGCGCGTGCTCGTGGCGCGTAGCGTCAACCGGCTGATTAGGACGATGAGGCGGTCTTCCTTCGGTGGGTGACGATGCCGGATGGGAGGTTCGAATTACGATCGCGGCTTTTGTCCCGACCATGTCTACGCTTCCTCAGGGTGGAGGCACTTTTGCGCACCCCATTAATTAGACTGTTGTTGAGAAAAGATCACGCCGCCGCTACTTCACAGCCTATCTTTATCTATAAATCGCTCGACCTTTTCGCGATCGCCTCACTTCTTCGCAGAAGCAACCGTCTAGACTCGAACTGCGTGTGTGCCGTCCGCGTGGCCTCAGGGCACAATATATCTTATTCCTACGCAGGTCGCTAGCGATTGCAACCTGCCGCTCCGTCATTGCTCGTTTAGTATTCATTTGTTTAGCATTCAGGAACACGTGTGCAGCTGATGTGTGGAGGAGAGAGAGAGAGGGGGAGAAGAAAAGTTTGTTGTTGGGCGGGAGTACGGTTAGGGCTTCTGCTCGTGACGGCCGACACCGGCAACTAACTCAAACCCCTTACTATATTAAGCCATTTGCTTTGCAGCCACTTAACACCATGGACGACACTATCGCGATGGACGACGATGAGGAATGGTGCGGCCACGACGAGGGTTACCCTCTAGTTCAGGCCACCATTCGACTCTACTTCACCACGCCCGTGATCATATTCGGACTGGTGGCCAACTCCGTCAACGTGCTCATCTTTTCGCACACTCACATGCGTTCCCAACTGGTCAACTGGTTCTTTATGGCGTTGAGCGTGTGCGACACTGCCCTGCTGCTGGCGACATTTTTCTTCCTTATTCTGCCTGTGATGGCCGAACGAAGTCACAACTTTTTCCTCATCGATTTATCTCAGCGCATTCTCGTGCACATGTATCCGTGGGCGATGATCACTCAGACGTGTGGCGTCTATTTAACCGTCATGGTCGGTATCCATCGCTACTTGGGCGTTTGTCACCCGTTTCTGGTGAGCGAGCGTTTTTTGGCGTGAAGTGTTTTTCCGAAAGTAATTGAATAATGTTGCGTGCAGATACGCCGCGTGGGTAGCTCGGGACCGGTCAAACTGGCGCTAGCGACCACGGTGGCGTTCTCGGTGCTGTTCAACGTGACGCGGTGGTTGGAAGTGACCAACAAGTCGTGTCGCAGCGAGATCTTCGAAAATGCCACCAGCGTCCTCGTGTGGACTACAGAACTCATGCACGCGCCGCTGTACTCGTCGACCTATCGTATAGCCGCCTACACTGTCGTCATGTTCCTAGTGCCCTTTCTCACGCTCATAGTCACGAACTGTCTAATTGTACGCACTCTGCGTCAATCGTCGCGGCTCCGTCGTCGAATGACCGTGCGCACTGGCAGCTTCGTCAGCAGCAACAACAACACCATAAAGCGCTTCAGCGGCGACGGCCACGCAAACCTCAAGAACGTCATCTGCGCCAAGGTTCAAGGTACGCGCGAAAATAGGTGTCACTTCCTCCACTACAAATAGCTTACGATCCATTGTCTTCAGAGCAAAAGGAGAACGGCATCACGGTGATGCTGCTGGCAGTTGTCGCCGGTTTCCTGGCGTTCAATGCGCTCGCCTTCATAAACAACATTCTCGAGATTCTGCTGAAAGTGCACGTACTGCCGCCCGAGTTCGAGGCGTTTTATACGACGCTCGTCGAGGTGGGCAACTTGATGGTGAACGTCAATTCGGCGTCGACGATATTCATCTACCTCTTCTTCGGCAGCAAGTACCGATCGATCTTCCTGCGCTACTGGCGTCGTGTGATCAAACTGACCGCGCAGAAGAAGGGCATTTCCGACACTGCCATTCTCAACGAGACGACGTTTCTCGTGGTGACCACTGTAGTCGACGCGGGCAGAAAGCAGAGTCTCGTCGAAAAGACGAAACGCGCCTGCTCGGTGCGCGGCAAAAGAGACTTTCGCTATTCCATGACAACGCCCCCCAAACGACCTTCGGTCATTACTGCTGGAACCAACGATTCTACTTGACGGCATCGACGCCCGATGGCGTCAAAGACTTTATCTCATGTGTCATGTGCCACGCGTGCATATAATCACCAACGCTTCGTAAGCTTTCGATCTTGCGGGTAATCGTCATCGAAAGCGCCGCTCAAGTCTCAACGATGATTGATCGTCGAGCACTCGACAATCCCAGTTATGCACTGAAGTGCGAATAAATGAATAAATCGCGCATTGCAACCTCGGGTGTCAAAACACAATCGACGAAGCGTACTAACAGCAAAATGGAGCAGTTGACATGTTTGTGCGTTCACTGTCGAGGTATGCGGTGCCATGAGAAATATTTTGAAAAATATTTTTAGAGCGCAGATTAAACTTTCTTAGAAGCATTGTGTGGTGCTTTGCATGGCGCATTTATAATTAACGTTATCTCGGTCAAGGATACAGGAAAATATAGCATTTATGAGATGAAAATAGTCGCCGGCAAAGGAAAGTGATTCATAGAGGGATGGACACATAACGGCACATATACCTTCCGTTGTCAAGCCTTTCCATCCTGGTTCGATATGTGCACTGTTTCAACATCATGTACAATGACCACTTCACAGGTCGCCGATCGGTCTTAGTGACCACCTTTTCCGCTGTCTATAAAGCCGTTTCCTCCAGGCTTGATGTACACATCCCACTTTCCTTCGAAAGTTTTCACATCTCGAAAGTTGGTGAGCGACACTATCAGCGCGGTGTCATTCGAGGTGCATACAGTTGCGTCACACGAATCGTGCGGGTACAAGAACATATCTGCAAGTTCAGTGTAAAGCATTTCTCACCGTATCGTATGCGGTGAAGAATTTATGTCATCATTAACTGAATATGATGGCATATCATTACCATATCATTTTCAAGTCAGCAAACATGATGTCAGCGACTTCTCTTATTTTTCCGCTTATTTTTCAATTTTAGATTCATGGTATCATGCATCAACGATGTGGATCAAACATCAAATCATAAATTTTTGTGAACGAAAAGAAAGGCTATCAGAAATTAATAATATCATATCCTCAACTGACTGCAAAACAATATGACATCATATGAAATGATTGTCATCACTGCAAATGCTTCACTAATAACATGTAAAGCATGCCAATATATATAGCATAATGCAATCGCTTTACCGTTCTCAAAGTAGAGTTGCGTGATGAGCACACCATACTTGGGATTGAGCGGCGTTATCTTGAAATGGACATGAGCTGGCCGATAGGAGTTGACAACTTTTTCGTTTATCCTGTATCGTCCAGGAAACTTTGTTTTCAAAAAATATTGACCATCGCTGCGCGTCTCAATTGTTGCGCGACAGTCCTAAAATAAATTAATAAATAAAATTTAGCAAAATTCAGCTATACTCTCACTTTGCTACAATAAGAAGACATTTGGGAATGAACCAGGCAAATTGCATAAGAGTTGATAGCGCATCATTCTGTCAATTAGTGTCCTTAAAAACATGGAAATCAAGAAACACTTATCATTCTTGGCTAAGAATGGTATTTTCATTTTCGTCAGCTCCTTGGCCTGGCTCAATTTCTTCTGGTTAATCGGAAAAATCGAGAGTATTCACATTTTGACGGAAATGTGATATCCGAAGCGAATAATAACGGCGACATCATTAGCGCCAATATTCAATGGGTGGTTAGGTTATCCCGATTATATTACCTTTTCGAATTTCCCTGTACTCTTTGGAGTGAATCATAAACAGAAGGGAGCAACTAATCACATACAACTGTTCTTATATTTCAAGAAAGTGTTTTGAATGTCTCATTTACAGTTACTTACGTATGAATCGTTGTACTGAAAGTGAGAGTAGGCGCCATTCATGTCGGCTATAAAATTTTCAATAAATCAGAGACTGACAACTTTTCTGTCTCTCACCGTGCCAGACTTCAATGATAGAAGCGAGCGGCGTGCGGCAATCGGTTGCGTCCAAAATCCGCCCGGTCACAATGAGTCGCTGGTGATTTTCGCTGAAAAATATCCTTTTATAGCCAGTATTTTATAGCAAGTGATTCGGCTTACTTTGCTCCTTTGCATATGGTTTCCTTTGATGGAGGAGCACCGGCAATGTAGTACGGCCCGAGGGTTGCCGGCGCGGTTGGCCTGCATTTTGGCGCACCGCCAAGAATCCCTGAAGAAAGACTCTTTGAACTTCAGCACCAATGTGTTCACTCAACTTGGAAATGGCGGCAAAAGTTGCGATGTAACGAATGCAACGTGAAGGCAGAGGTAAAAGGAAAAGGCGCGAGAAGGCATGACGATTATTGGGGTGCACAGTGACTGGTGCTTTGTAATACAGCGGTGGGAACGTACGAATAGGACGAACTGGTTTAGTCATCATAATGATGCCACAATTGGGTGCCGGACAGGTGCTAGATGTAAACAACGAATTGATGGCTGACGAGCAATGTGTTTTCTCTCTATTATGACTGTTTCTGAACGAGGTTGACGATTTTTCGCTGACTGCGCGAGTTTTTATGCGTTCGCTGATGTATATCGACAAAACTGAACTTGGTGGTCACGTACCACCATTTGCATTTCTCATTTGTAGTCGAAACTGTCGCCGTTGCTTATTTGCGTCGCCTTACCTAATGCAAGCAAACAGTACGCCATTACGCAAACAACTTTTTTGCTGTTTACACGCATACTGCAGTATTTTCATCTGTCTTTTCTGCAAGGCAAAGTAAATATATCACGAATGTTAAAGAGATATTTATATCAGTTGATGTGATTTCCTCCCGGCTTAATATAGATATTCCATCGGCCTCGAAATGTCTTTAGGTCATGAAAGTTATTGAGAGAAGCAATCAACGACGGGTCGTCCGACTTGCACGTAGGGCAAAAGTCACGTGATCCTAAGTAGGCGTCTGCAAGGATGTCATTAAATGCTGCTAAATAGTACAGATAGAGGCCAATTTCATAGAACTATTGGCGAGTGAGTTCCAATTAGGCATATCGACGTGTTTTCATACTTTGTTATGATGACGACACCCAAAACAACTTGATACCGTAGGACCGAAATCGAAGTCAAAGCCTAATAAGAGACCCAAGTGTTTCGGCCTGCTTTCTTCCATTAACAGTTTTAACAGTTAATTGTAGCAAATCGTCGTTATACTTTGAATTCCACGTTTTCATCACCTGAATATCAGTGTATGACTCTACAGCGGTGACAACACAGAGGCGCAGCTTTCAGCCTCAAATCTCAATTCTAAACAGTTGACATAAGGCCCTAGAGGTAAAACCTACCATTTTTGAAATACAGCTGCGTCGTCAGAGCTCCGCCGTAGGCACGGTTCTTTGGAGTTATTTTAAGATGAATGTGCGACGGGCGATATGAATCAGGAATTGCTTTGTTAGTGAGATATCGACCAGGAAACCTGGTTTGAAAAAAGAAATGGCCTTGAGCGTCCGTCTCTATTGTCCCACGACAATCCTTCAATGCAATTGTTTGGCATGATACGATTCTTATTAGAGATAAGGCGCACGACGCAACTCACGTATGTTTTACGATATTCGAAGTGGGAGTAGTGCCCGTCCATATTTGCTGTAATAGCGTTTCGATAATAGGGATAAAAGCAGGCACGAATGGTCCCATTCATACTTTTGTTGCTCGCAACAACAATTTTCCAGCATATGCAAAATATAGGACGACAATTCATCGTATATTCAGCGCATGCAAAAATTCTGTTGCACGCGATAGAGGTATGAATAAATCGAGCACTTTATGGACTTTACCGTGCCAGATATCAAGGGTAGAAGGTAGCGGTGTTCTGCAGTCGGTTGCGTCCAGAACCTGGCCGAAGATTATTAAACGCTGATGGGCCTCGCTGAAAAAGCCGATAAATGATTAATCATGTTGTATAAGCAGACGGCAGCAATGTACAGGCCACATCAAAGCGCGCAGAACGATATTTAAGTGCAACATACAGCAAAGTTTCACATTCGCATACTTCCTGCCGTAATGTAATGAGAAACGCATTGGCTACCATTAAACCGTATAAAACTGCTCTGGCAAAATGCCATCACGCGCGCTTCATACCTGGTTCCAGCACACAGCGTCCCATTAATAGAGGGCGCTCCACGAAGATAGAAGGGGCCTTCCATTGCCGGCACAGTCGGCTTGCATGTTTTACCGCTCGCTAAATCAAAGTTGATTTCAATTTTTCAAAAAATGCAGCAGTTAACGCACTGCGCAGGGAATGAAGAGTTGTAATAAGAAGCGCAATGAAGTAGGAGGAGTTCATTACGTTACGTGATAGGACGAGAATAATTGTCGCGGTTTTCTTCGCATGCATTGCATTTTTATACGGACCGTACGTACGACTAGTGATGCGTAGTCAAATGTGTAATTGCGCCACCGAAAACCGGTGCTGTTGTAAACCGCGAAATTTCATGTAATTTCATCAAGAACCGATCGCATCACACTTTTTACATTATGTACAGCATAATTAAGTTCAACTACTATGCTTCGGAGATAAAACTAAGAACGGTCTATTTAGGTTCGTGGACTGAAAATGACTTTAAGAGGCGGTGTGTATTTCAAAACGGCCCCTATACGTTCTACTGGACAAAACTTGGTCTCACCCTATAGGCAGCCTCAGCTGCCCTTATGAGCGCTGACTGAAGGCGTTGAATCAAAGTCAAAGTCTGAAGGCTTTGCTAAAATGACTGAAAGGTGGTGGGAACAGCCTTTCAGCATATACCATTTTCACTTTAATAAGGAAAATTTCGGAATCTAACAGGTCGCTTTCCAGTTAAAACAGAACATTGTACAAGTAAAGAAATATGGAAAATGGCCTATTTGGAATTAAAGTGTCCTTACAAAAATGAAAATGCTATTAAAGGCACGATCTTCCAGGCAAGACGTATAGGAATCTTGTTTGTATTGAGAGCGCCTGCAGAGGTCACTTTTAGTTCACGAACCAATTGTAACCGAATTGAATCCTGCCCGTCCTTCTGAGAAATGTTCGGTTTGATTCAGGATCAAATATGCGTTGACACTTTCATGCAGCAATTCTGCAAAGCTTCTTACTTCGTGCCAGAAGACATAACTTCATTGTACGATGGAGGCGGCAGTTCTGTCGCATTTTCTTTCAGCCAAACTTCGGTGCTCGCCAAGGCAGTCGCTGCAACACAATTTTCATTGTATATTGTATACTTTTATGCTGATAAAGAATCAGTCAGTTATAACTTAATCTCAGGTCCACTTGCCGTGGAACCACAATTTTAAATTGATAGAGGAAAGTAGATGCGTGCAAATGTGAAGCTAAATATCGCTGTAACGGAGCGAGAATAAAACGAAATTTCACTGATGGCGAATATCGCAGAAAACTTAATTTTATCGGTGACAAGGAAACCTTTTTTCATGGTTAGAGCAAATCTCCAGTGTGGTAGCTTTCTTAAATCACCACATCATTCACGAGATTGATCTATAAAGTGGTGTATTTCACAAAGGCTCAAGCGCAAATTTCTGTGACTGAGATTATTCAGATTTACAGGTATGACGAGGAGGACAAAAAGTTTACATCCCAGTTATTCCCAGCAGCAAGCTCCTTCCGCAATAAATCACAGCGTAGCACTTTTGCGAAGTCTTCAAAAAATTTTGAATTTTGTTGAAAAGTGATGCGTCTTACGATTGGGAAGGACGACAACTAAATCATTGGCTTCGAACGCAGTATTCCGCGACTTATAAGCGATCCAATCAAGTATCATCTTGATGATCGGGGCGACAAATGCGAAGCAGATGGTTATGATAATCGTGATAGCACAAACGACAATGATCGCTGCAGCAAACTCCATCAGCAGGGCGTGGTGTAGCGCGCGCTTTACCGCTTCTACACCAGCTTTTGCCAAATATTTCTCCTGTTGACCGACGGCGACGAACGCCTGAGTGTTTGTTATTCGTGGTGAGTGAGACCGATATTGCTTGTCGCAGGCAGACTGCGCGCGTTTCATACGCTCCGTCACAGTACAGCTTATAACTCGTGCGATATGGAGTTTGTACAGTGATAAAATTTATGAAAATCAAATGGTTACGAATTCATTCGCATGTTTGACGATACTTCAAACAACCACGCTATCGTTGTGCAAAGAACTGCCCTCCACAGCCCAAAACGAGTCATGCGTATCAATGCTTAAATGTACGGCATAAAAATCAATAATTCTCAAGACCCGCTCAAAACACTACGCTACAGCAGAGCCGGGATGTAACAGACTCTTTGTGAATTCCCGTGTACTGCGCTACAACGCTTAAGAGCTCCACACATAAGGGAGCTCTTTCTTATTCTTCTATATTATCTTATATTTTGGGGTCCTACTCGATATTCATACTGGCCGTACAATCGTGGATACTTTCGTCGCACGCTTAAGGTACCGCGCAAGTCTCGTTTCGGTGCGGAGGATGGTATTCGTCAGTTTCGAAGTTTAATAAAAAGGGTCGGTCAATTTGGCACGGTCCATCGACAATGTCGGTTGGTAAATAGGGGAAGCGGTCAGTTCGAGGCCGGGGTCCGAATTCCAACTGGTCAGTACTGGTCACAACGTAACACGGCCGTGAAACAAATTGACGGAGCGACACCATCTGTGCGCGTCAACCAGAATTGGGCGCGACCGGGCCGATGTGAAAAACGTGCCGCGTGACATTTGCTCATCACTATCTTCCACAAGATTCGACTCTTGTGACCTATTAACGACCGCTATAAAGAGGGGGGAGAAGAATAGTGGGGGTCGTTTTGTAACGGACTGCGCCGTCTTCTACAGTACCCACGTTCAATAATGTCGTTGTACACGGTCCGTCTTGCGACGGGCGTGGCGACATGCCTCAGCGTCGGCGCGATTGTCCTCTGCATGGTCATGGTGCCGATGATCTTGAACGACGTCAGCTCCGCCTGGCAGGACTTTGACTTTGAAATGCGCACCTTCCGAGTACGCGCATTTTCTTCATTCTCCTCTTAATCTTATCTCAATCATACGCGCTTCAGGTCCAGTCGAACGACTTGTGGAAGCAGATGATGTCCATGTCCACTCCAAATACTCGTTTCAACGCTCGTCACACTCGACAGGCTGGTGGCGAAAAATGCAGTAAGCTCATTTTCTCATCCCCACCGACTTCAAATGGCAATGTGTTAAATTGCAGACTGCAACGCTGACAACAAGTGCCCACCCGGCCCAGCCGGTCCAGCCGGACCAAAGGTACCTTAAATTTCTTTTTGGCTGATGAATTTTACTGACTTTTGTGTCTGATTCAGGGCGAGAACGGCAATGACGGCATTCCGGGAGCTGCTGGCATTCCAGGCGCCGACGCTGAAGATGCCCAGTCGACGCACCAGGAATTCGAAAAGTGCTTCCACTGCCCGCACGGCCCAATGGGTCCACCCGGCGCTCCTGGCCGAGCGGGTCCTCGTGGTATGAAGGGTGCCAGGGGTAAGTTGGTTTGAAATTTGTACTTGAAACTATTGTAGCATATATTAAACAATCACTTTTAGGAGCACCGGCCATGCCTGGACGCGACGGTCCACCCGGCACACCTGGCGAGATGGGACCTCCCGGACCACCTGGCCGCGATGGCGACCGGTAAGAGGCCTCTTCCTTCGTATCCTCTGTTGAACTGTCTTTTATCTCATTGATTGCAGAGGAGAGCAAGGCGAGAAGGGCGAAGATGCCGAGTCGCAGAAGGGAGTCAAGGGAAAACGCGGACCTTCTGGACCCGCTGGACCTGCGGGACCCAAGGGCGCACCCGGAAAGGACGGCGGAGTCGGCGCCGCTGGACCAGCTGGCGAGCCCGGTCAAGCTGGCTTCCAAGGACCAGCCGGTCAAGAAGGTGGTCCTGGAGAACCTGGCGAGGCAGGAGAGCCTGGCAAGGATGCCAACGTGAGTAGACTAAACATGAGTTTTGAAAGTGGTCATAGCGCCTGTGGCATTACTTTACAAAGCCATCCTAATTATTCTGTATAGGCTGTCTACATGAGCCTAAGCCAAATCAGCGCTCTGATTACTTCCGCTTAATAAGTCCTTTTTTGTTGTGCCACGTTAAAATGTACCTTGTTTCAGTACTGCCCCTGTCCTTCTCGCGGTCATCCTCCTGGCGAGGTCGAAGGCAAGCAGGAAGAGACTTCCAAGCCCGGATATCGCGGTCGAAGCCGCACTTGGTCGTAAGCGATCAAGCGCATCTACATTTAGGACAACACCATTTCAAATACTTCTCTCTAATTTCTTCTCGTAATTTTAATCGCGCTGTACGATTGCGCAACACAAGTTGTCACACAAAATGCAATGTATTTCAAGTAAAATTGCGCCCGGTGAAGTTGAAATCAGATCGCATGAACATGACAATCACATGTTGTTCACTGAACAAAAATTCAACAATTTAGTCATCGCGGGTGGTGTCAAATGTCGTGTTCGCGCAACAAAGTGCTCGTCCGCTGCGAAAAATTTGTACCGCCGGGTCAAGGCGAAATGCGGCCTCATTTGCATGACGTCGACATTAGAGACGCGCCGTTCTCCTTAAACTCGCCCGACTTTCTGCGGAATGCGTGTCACGGACGCGAGGGGGGGACAATCGCCGCAGCGGTGGTCATCGAATGGTCCGGCGTGGCCTCGATTTGAAAGCGCATAAAGCGCGTGTCCATCTGCATTGGGCAGTAGTCCGGGAATCTGTTCGCCCACGAGACACTATGTCCCCCATCAAGTCGTCCGGTTCGATGCAAGTGCACAAAGCGACGGTGTGCGCTTCGGTGCTAAGTATCCTGGCCATCGTCGGTTGCCTCGTCGCGGTGCCGATGATCTACAACGAAGTCCAATCGATCTGGAACGAGATCGACACCGAGATGAACCACTTCAAGCTGCTCGCCGACGACATGTGGAAGGATATGGTGCTGTTGGGCGGCGG
>NIUQ01002651.1:0-21649 GCA_002796945.1 Plectus sambesii
ACAATACGAAACTCCGCCCACAGACTTATGACACAGGACGCTCTCGCATTTGTGTTGCATAGCAACAGACGATCAGTTGCCATGCAACACGTTACATTTTATGACCCGGTTTTATTGATTTTTCATCCAAATTCGGTTCTGATTCATGTTCTTATTATACCCCAAAATTGTCCTATACATAATATGTGTACCCGGTACTAACGATCCTGAACCGGAACCGGAAACTTTAATTAATTATTCGCGCTCCTCACATAAATAGTCACAACGATACTTATAATAGTTAAAATAGGTTATAGCCCCTTATTCTGTAGGTAGAATTTGTGACAGCAGTGGCGAAATGTCACGGCGCGTGTAAATGTGAATTGGCACAATTTCTTGCAAAGTTCGCTGTTTGAACGTAAAACTCAATTGATCGACAGGTACCCACGTTTAACTGCAGTTTGGTTGAAATAGACTTGAGTGCCACAAGCGTTTGAGGGCACAATAGGTACATAATCCATCAAAATAAGAGCGACACAGTAGGAAGTTTACGACGTCAGGAAAGAATGTTAAATCTGTGCTTCTAAATAATCATCGCAGTTGATGACCAGAGATTGATTTTTGTACCAGCTCCACTGCTCGCGTTCTTCGGTTAGGCTGAACCGTAGCCACATAAGCACCAAGCTGAATATCAGACTCATGGTCTGAAAAATTGTGATATAAGGACGCTAATTCGATGACGCCGAAACGCAAAATAGCACGTAAGAAGACGTTTGCAGTAGGACTACAGAGGAACAGGAAATAATAGGAATAGATATCAGTGCGAAGAAATTTATTTAAACTCGGAATAAAAGGCAACTACTGAAATAGTGAGGCGGTTTTAACATTAAAATGATGCCAAGGCGCTCATTAACATTCATTTTCACTAACGCTCTGTCGGTGAAATCTGGACTTTGCTGCCAAAGTATCTTTTTTCAGCCATTCACAATCACATATCATTAACAACCACGGCGTGGCCACCATCGCTAATCTCAGCGAATGAGCATTAGTGAAAAAAAGGCCTCTGGCCTAAAATGGGCCACGCGACCGCACGCTCTGCGCGTCGACGAGAAATATCAAAAAGTGCTTACTGTAAACAGCGATCCTCGTTCCATGACGAAAAATGTACCCATGGTAAGGCCATTCGTTCGATCGTTCGCCATCGAGATGAAGCGGTATACCTATTAATTAAATATGACAGCTGTCGATTAAAAATGAAAATACTCATAATAACATACGTATGGTTCGATATCTTCGCCAGATTCAAGCTCGAGCACGCAGTGTCGAATTTTGTGAATCTGCAAGAGAGAAAAAAGGCAGTTTCGTTGTTTTGTATAGACCTACAACGATGAGTTCACCCTTCTAACCCTTGTAGTGTAGAGAGAGTACAAAGTGTTCTCACCGTACACTGGCACAAAACTTGGGGTTGAAGGTTTAATTATATTTCTCCAATATCGTTATAGAAAGTTATAGTCTCGCGAAGATTTGCTTCAGAAGGGAAACTCAACTAGGCGCAAAATAAATGACAAACTGATTGTTAATCCACTCAATGTATATTAGACGAAACTGGTCGCTTAACAACCCTGTCGTTTGGAACTAACATTCATATTGTTACAGTTCTACAGATGGACACAACTGAAATTTCTATTTGGAGAGGTATCGAACGTGAGGATGAAACGAATATTTTCAGACTATTTAAGGTTGGTTAGCATATCCTCAGCCGCGGCCTACCTTATCTGATACCCATGTTAAGCATCTGAATATTTACCTGTTCATTGAGATGTATCGCACCAAGACAGTAACCGACGAAGCAGAAAACCATGAGCAAGACGTTCTTTCGTAATATCCAAAAGCTCAGATCGTTCAAAAGCAAATCCNTGAATATTTACCTGTTCATTGAGATGTATCGCACCAAGACAGTAACCGACGAAGCAGAAAACCATGAGCAAGACGTTCTTTCGTAATATCCAAAAGCTCAGATCGTTCAAAAGCAAATCCGTATCAACTGTGCTATTCGTCACGTGCAATGCTTGGCCGTGAATCAGGTAAAAGAAACCCAAGCAAGAAACAATAACTGCGCAACAGGCGTTCATGAAAATGAAAAATGCCGTAAGAGAGTTAAGCCGTTTAACGACATGTACCATTTCGACATAGTCGCGCCAGCTGGTCTGGAAACAGAGGACTTGGTTATTTCTCGGCATCTTATTAAACTGGAACCTTACATAAGGACTTGAATAGTGAACGCAGGGCTCACAGCCTCCTGTTATCGTTTCACTCATATTAAAGACGCGACCGGTCCAGCTCAATTCGACCATACAGAGGTTTATCCATATTCGAGAAAGCCCCGAAACCGTGCCTTTTACCATGCTAGCAATACATTTGGACGGCTGAGCAAGTTTTCGTTTTTGTCGCTTTCGTTGGGACCCACACATCCACAGCAAGGAACGATATTGCAACTTAGCAACCTACTCATTGCAGATTTGCTGCCAGCGTACTCTAAACTATATATACCGGTTTCAGTCCAAATTATGATAATGCTTCGTTTAATTATCGTGAGCTGGACCAGTCATATTGTCAAACTCTTATAATTCAAGGCATGCAAAGAAATACCGAAAGAAATACTCATAGGGCTCATTAATTTTGATAAAGTTAGCGAAATGAATGCATGATTAAAACTATGACATTAAAAAGGTTAGGCTATACCGTCAGTTATCTGATGCCTGACAATTAATAGGTTTCTATATCCACAGCAGCGATAACTGCTCAAAATTGAATGATGATAATCTGTAGACCGTAGCAAATAGTTATAGGTTAATGCACTCAAAGAAGCAAATCATTACCTCGAGGAAGTTTCGGCCAAGGATCGTACAGTTGATGAGATGATGACGATGTTGTTGAAAAGCGCATGCCATGTAGTGACAGACGACCACGAAGATGATAACGGGCAGACCAATTTGTGGACTTTCCATAGCATCCACGCATAAGGTTATGATAAACATTATGATGTGAGATTTTTCTCCTGCTCGAGAAATGATACTTTCAGCAAGAACAAAGTAAACCGATAGTGAAATGTGCTTTCGCGATTCACATTTGAAATATGCGTCAAGTTGTGAGGCAAGTCACAACCCTTTAAGTAGCGCGACTTGGGTTAAGAAGAAAATCAACTACGGTGGATATCGTTCATACTGATAAATGGGAAACCAGCAGATTTTGAACGCTATAAGCGAACTACCGTTTTAAGAAACACCGCGATAAATGATTTCTACGGCCTTAATCTTAATTGGATCTCGGCGATGCAGCAGTTTAGAACCTACTTTAATCAGCGAACGCCAACAATCGAGCGCAGTGTATTAATAAAAATATGCGAATGCCTCAAACATCCAAGCATGATTTAATTATCGTCTCCCCTGTAGTAAAATTTGGAAATCTTACCTTTGCTAATGCCACAAGGCCAGAGCACGCCAAAGTAAAGCGTCGGTACAAGGATGAAGTGCAACACCAAGAGTAGTGTGAAACAACTAGCGATAAAAATGAAAGCTTTTCCAAGTAAGTGAGGTTTATGATTACTGTCCAGTTTCTTGGAAATGCTGCGCAGATCTTTAAATAGCCGTACACTTGTACCACTTGTATACAATGCGTAAAACAAAATGAACAGTGTCTGTAGTGAAAGAATATAGTGAATGAAAAACCAAGTGGATATCGATGCAAAGGTGCCTCGAACAAACATATTGGCCTTGACTGTCATATTGACCATCTTGAAGAGTCTCGGCACAATGTACATTAGCCAAATACAGCTTCCGAGGGGTGACATTAGTCGTAATCGTCCAACAGCATTTGGGTGAACAAAGGATTTAAATGGTTTCAGACCAGAGGCAATGGTCAAAATATTAAGAAAGCTCATAAGCCATCGATGTTTCGCCGGAGTGCGCTCCAAAGCAATGCTCAATTGACGTTCTATTGCAACGCCAATAGTCGAAAACTTTCGCTTGTCCATATCTACAGAAGAAAAAAATTAACAATATCATTGAGACCGAATAACAAGCATGATTGAACTAAGGTAGTCTCCACGCTCCAGATTCCACGGCTGAAGAATCGCATTTATACGCCCTCACGCAACTGTAATGCGCAATTACAAAGACAATCGTAAAATGTTGTCTTTTGGGACTGAAAAAAGTCAAATTCATATTAGAGGGTGTTAAACAGAGTGAAAGACAGTCAAGAGCAGAATTCCTTGATTGCGCTTTTAGAAGAAATTTTGAGATGCTGCTCATTTCGCCTATCACAAAATGAAACATCTCAAAAATCGGAATCGTAAATCCAACGTAATTCTATCCTGTCTCATTCCATTTCCCGATTTGTATTGCATAAAGCTATAGTTTCGGAAATCAAATATGGAATCATGTCGCAAGGTAGCAATGGGTCAGCTTCATATCGCACACTTTATCTATAGCCCTACAAAACGCAGTGCTCAGGTATGTCCGTTAAGTTCGACTTTAGCATAAGTACGTAATATAGAACTGATGCTTTATTTCGGGAACTGAAATTGGAATCGACGATCGCTCGTTATTTCAGTAGTATTTCCGGCCTTTAAGCCGCAGCCTGAGAAATCGACTGGAGATTTTGAGCGCGTTGGAATGACATTTGACGGTCATGCTAAAGGGAAGTGATGTGATGGGCAATTTACTTTCATCCGTAGCCAGATAATTACGTTTCGAACCATGCGCGAGATTAGTTTGTCTTCTCCCGTCTAGTCTGTTTGCACATTCCCCTTACGATCAACCGTTCGATACAAAACTCGCCCTGATAATTGGTTCGTGGCATGCTAAAATAGTACATGTAAACGAAAGGACAAATCTCTGAAATAGAGACGACCAAGAAGGTTGAGCAAAATAACCTAGGATCGTATATGACTAATATTTATACCTGTCGCCACCATTTGCAAGGTGTTCACTTACTTGTAGTTCAGAGGATTATTTTCTCTTTTGCTTTTTTGTATACGAGAGACAAGTGTCACAATCCCTTTATACAGCCACACAAGTCTGTATATACAGGGAGGCAAGTGAGCAAGTGAGACACTCGATACTGTACCAACTACGGTTTCGTCGCCGTATATGGTTTAACAGATATCGCGAAAAACTTCAATCAGCTTGCGCGGCGGCTCCTTTCGTGTCTGAGGTGCGCGTTCGTCCCACTAACCTTTTAACTCATCAGGGCGCCCGCATCCTACGTAGATGTAAAGTAAAGGTGCAGCAACTGGCCTAGCAAGAGGGCAAAGCAATCAGTCAGACCACCCAAATGATACAGATACAAATGAGGTGCAAGTAGTCTGACACGTGGGTCATATATCCAAGCGCAGGAGAGGCAGAAAACTCATAAATAAGCTGGTCGGCACAAAGCGGCGCTCAAAGACGGCACGTGAGCTCTCAGTAAGGCGGAAGCAGCAGCAATAGCAAAGAGGTAGGGAGGTGGTAACCGCTCACCTAAAGCTAGCTGGCTTCACGGGATTCATCGAGATATCCTAGATATAGGCACAGTGCGTTACCATTCCAACTGAATTATTGCGAGTCTTACAAATTACGCGACAATACAATCGTTCATTTCTATAGGCATTTTGAATTAAAGTAAACAATTACGAGATAAAATCAGCATAGAAACATCTTGTTTGATTTGAATAGTGTTCTTATTTAAGCAGAACTTGTGTGTAATGAGAGCAAGCCTGTGTTCATTAGCGTTTTGAGCGTCCGGGTTTGACCATCGTTGACGAACAAAGATGACATTGGTCAGGTATTTCGTCGTGCAAGTCGTAGGCAGTTTATTGCATATGAGACTTAACACGCGTACGAAAAATCAATAAATAACCAAAAAACATAGAAGCCCGCTGAGCACTAGCAGTCAGCATACAGACATAACTGGATAGCAACTATAACTATCAAGTACAATGGACTAAAAAAGTTCATTTTTCCCTTTTCAATATAATTAGTTTTATTCATGAACGGTATGCGAATAACCAATCGAATAGGCTCTTTGCGTTCAGATACTCTAAACATTACAGAAGAGTGGCGGCGGCCGCTGCTTTGCCTCAACAGAAAAGCGAGCCTTTACGTCAAAATTATAAGTTAGTTGATAGCGACGATTTAATTTTTTGCAAACACTTGTTAATTTTGATTGCCTATTCCAAACATCCACTTTTGATAAATATATAACTTTCACTGAGATTTTTGCAACCAGAGGCTGGCAAATATCTAAATCCATGGTAAAACTCAGCGTCCAGACTGCCCACTGAAGCCACATTGTCGCAATCAGCAAATTTTTCAGGTATGAACAGCTTATTCGATTTAGTATTTTCTAATACCCTTAAATGCAGGTTTTCACGATTATCGGTGGTCTTAGCGTATGCGAATCGCAAGAGCACTACGTAAGGACGGACGTACGTATGTTGCTATTGAGAAAGATCGCCTGTGGCGAACCAAAAATTATAGCGTCATGTGTATGCACATACAAGTAAATGAACGGCACTCCAATAGGATCGGGGCCAAAGATCGCTGTGGCTTATGTTAAGCTAATTTCCCTGCAAGAATTCATAGGCAGAGGAATAAACTGCAACAATGGATTCGTGTTGAGCGCATTGAAGTACCCCTCTGTGCATTTTCGCAGTGAACTTAGCCTACCGTGAACCACAGCGAATATTGGCCGTGGTTCTAGAGGAGCGCCACAAAAACGCGTGGAAGAACAAGTTGACTAAGCAATTGCTGGGCATGTAGTACCAAGAGTCAATCAAAGGGTATACATGGAAGAAAAATGTCAGCAAAAGTAAGATAAAACAGACAGCAAAAAATAACTGAATGCGTGCATATGAAATGACACGAGACGAACATCTATGTGCACAGTCGGTGCATTATTGTGTCACATGTTCAATAACTGACTCATTTTTGATGTAACTGATAGGAAATCAAAAAACGAATGCACCGTGACCTACAAGTTGCGAGATAAAACGTCGAGAGATACACATGGCCGTCGACACAGAAACAAAAGCGAAGCAATTTGGGCATCTCACGAACTGCTCATTCGCCAAATAGGGGTTGGATTATTCTTCTTTAAAGGAGTAAAATATATCTTCAGTGACGTAAGTCCCCGCAAACATTTATTTCATTAAAGTTGTCATTGAGTACAGATTATATCTTGTTAGAGCACCCGCTGCAAATCGGGAGGGCAAACTTAGTGACGTCATTTACAACAAAGGAAAGGGGGGACCGACTGATGCTCGTCACTGCAAACGATGAGATCACCCAAAATAACATGGGCCATCATCCTCATCGCTCTCAGCAACTGATGGACGATTCCAATATAGAAAAATGTCTACTGTGCATCAAGATTTTAAAGGACGAAAATGTCGGCAAAAGCGAATGTTTAGTCCGCGATCTACCCCAACAAAATAAGCACACTGTTAAGGGCAAATTGCTGACGAAATACAGCGCATGGCGAAGGCACGGTCACTTCCGGACAAGGTATTGGAAACAGATTCGTGTTCCTAGAAATCATTGCAGCACAAGTACAGACGACCTTCCGCGAATGACGCGGGCCGACAACTTTGATCAGAAAAAGCGCCAAATTATTGATTGAACTTGGGCCAATTCCGTAATACTAATGGAAATGCAGAATGTAATTACATTTTCACATTTACATTAGTCTTACGAAATTGGCTCCTGGACAGAAACACAAAGCGAAAAAGAAATTGCGTATAAAACATAACTGATCGGACCAATCACGATCCGAGTAAATACAAAAAATAAACCACTAGCGAGCCGTCCGATTAACTTTACAATGGAAGAAAGCTGCAAAAGCGAAACCAAATATGTCAACGAGACGATAGTTGACTGACAACGGAGACGATAAAAAGTCGGACGGTGACTACACACATCATCGCAAAAATGATCAGAAGATGAAATGATGGTGTTGCTCGTAATTGTTCCTGTCTAAGCAATCATGACCAGCCACCAGTCAATTTCTGGAACATTTCCTCGTTCATAGTTTGATTCTGGTCTTTGCTACGTAGGGACAAGAAAATATAGCCGCCGATAAATTCGTGGCAGACCTGAAATAGCAATGGATGAGATAAAGCACCATTCATACTACTTCATAACCCAAACATTCAGTTTGTCATCTCAGACATTCAATTTCATTATCTCTACATTCTATAAGAATGCAAAGGTGACGAAATGGAACGCAAGGATGACAAGTTGTGATAAATAGCGGTGTAATTAGTTTGGTGAAGAGTACAGTAGCGTGGGCAGTACTTACCTTGCAGTCGGCCGAAAGTGTCTTGAACTCGACATCTTCCCCTTCGAATTGCACCTAAACACAATGAATACGTTAGTATTTTAGCGAAAATATGAAAACATAGTCTAAATTTTTTGATCAGTAACAAGAAATCTCGCCATACACGGTAATTGTCAAAGATAAGGAAGCTCTTTTTCGGTGCACGAACGCGGCTTTTCACCAAGAATGATGGTGGTTTCTTGACCTTTATGTGCGTATATTAGTAGAAACAAGCGCTATCGACTTTTCAGGCCTTATGCAATCTCAGATTTCTTATTACTGATCGGCAAAATTTGAATATGTACAGCTATTGCATACTACACATAACATCGTGCAATCCAGAACGACAGTGAAATTTGTTTATACTGACACACAGACTAGCTAAAATTTCCGATGTAAGAGAAATCGGTAAACAAATTCTACTGTATTAGATTCAAAGAATACACAAATAGCTTAAAACTTTCCAAATGTTCAATAGTACTATACGCGCGCGAGGGAAGGCAAAATGAACTCACCAAAACGTGTTTGATCTCCCAGTTGACGTGCCATTTCTTCATGGAGCTAAACCGCCAGGTCTTGATGCTCTCGCCCGTCTCGATGTTCATGCGCATAATTCGGTTGAACGCCACGGCAAGCAGCTCAGGCTTGCGACCGGCCCTGCAAGAACCATTTCATACAGCGGTCAGTTAGGTGAGCCAAGGCACGTTTTATAAATAGGTAAGAGTAGCTAGCTTTTATTTGACAGATCATTGTAATTTTTACACCTTCATTATAAATCGTCACTTTTGCGTTTAATTCGTCGCGCTTGCGTTCCACTTTATCAAAATAGCGTTCTAATTGAATTCAAAGGTTGCGATATATAACGCAAAAAGTGACGAATAATGATGAACGGCAGTGTATTTATTCGTCAAAAGAGGGGCAATGTATAATGGCAATGATAGTATATCAACAGTTCGAGGTAAGCCATCCTATAAGAAGAAATAATGCAAAATTTGTATGGTACGTGGACGGTACGCCTCACATCCCAGAATTGCGTTATAACACGCCATACGCGCATGCACACGATACTGCAGAAAATCAACGCATGCGCGTGTGGCGTCTTATAACGCTATTCCGGATTGTGAGGCGTACCGTCCTCGTACGATATATTCAAGTAAACATACCTAAATCGGACGACGAAGTAGTGAGTTCCGTGCTCGGGCAACGCCTCCCACGCACGGATATACTGTAACTTTGCTTCCTGGCACGAAAGAGTGCGTACATTTCCGTGCGCTTCCGATATCCGTTGCTGCAGCTGAAAATGATTCAAATTAGTTTGGTTAATAAATTAAGCTGTTTAATAAGCGTAGTTTCGTTTAGCTTATTTCAGTAAAACCTGGATATAAGAGCCACTTTTCGATTTCCCGTGCTCTGTACTATGCTTCAGCACAGGAGCCGACCACGGTTATAAAAGACACGGATATAAGAGCAACTCGGATAATCGGGCTAGAAGGCGACCGGTACGCGAAGGCTACCGTAATCGGAGGCGCGTGATTTGTACTGCGTTACGTAAGAGTTTGTGGCCATGCCAATGCCGTACGGTGCTATTTGAATGCAAATAATGTAATCAGGCGATAATCGCTTTAGGACCTCTCTCGTATCGGTCGCTATTTAGCCCGATTACAACTCGGATATGAGAGCAGCTTTTTTGGCGGACTTTGTGGCCGAGACCCGGGTATAAGAGCGCCCTGGATATAAGAGCCACTTTTCAATTCCCCAAGCCTGCTCTTATATCCTGGTTTTACTGTATATTTAGTAAGTTAACTGATCCTTCCAAAGTTTAAAAGAATCAAAGTTGTTTTAAATTTTGCTTAAACGCAACTTGCAGTCTCCACCATAGTCCATTACTTTTGCATTCGAACTGAATGCAAGAGTGACAAATTCAAATGCAAGTCCACTTATATTACTGAATGAGGAACAAAAAAGAACAGCGTACATGTTGCCGCGATCGTGCGCGTCGAGTATACCGCTGAGCAACGAATTCATCGGGATTGAAATCGGACGGTACTTGGACAGATGGAGCGCGAGGTCGACTTGAACCATTTTGATTACTAACCGCTTGATGCCCTGAAAATCCAGTTCATAAGTCAATCATTCTCTTATAGCTGAGCGTGATATATTCGAATCTCCCGCGCATTTTGGGCAACAATAAATTTACATATCGGTGTCATTTAGTAAAGCGCGTGAACTATTGGGATTTAATGTAAGTAACGTCGCTATTTACATAGAAAAATAATGCAAAAAGAAGCTAGATTTGTGCTACCCAGCAATACTTCTAACATACGTCAAACAAGAGTTAGAACGTGAGGATAAATCGAGCGATCTACCCGTCACTGATATCGCATTTAGCGTTGATACTCAGCTAGGAATTGCACTGTGGTGTGACGAGTAGATCGCTCGATTTATCCTCACGTAGAGTTAGTTGCTGGTCGTGTTCAAGAAAATTTACCTCCGGACTGCATCTGAAGCAGCTTCTTGATGGAATCGACCTCTGGCTGGTAGGTGGCGTCGGCCATCGTCTTTCCGCGCGCCGCCAAACGGCAGGCTGCCATCCAGCGTGCGTATTGACCTTCCTAAAGAAAGATAAAATGTACCGTATCTACTTTTACAAGGGCACATTTCAGTTCAAAGAAAACATTTTCCAAATCAAGCAGGACTTTTATCATATTTGATTTGCAAAACGTCCTCTTCAATGTGAAAAGTGTCCAGTTTGAATAGAAAGTATCCTTATTAAGGGACACAATATATCATTTCGAGTCCAAGCCGAACAGGTTTCATTACAAAGAAGACATTTTTCTACTCAAATCAAACAGTGAAAGCGTGCTGTTTGATGACTAGCAAGTAGGGTTTGCATGGGAAATCCCCCGTCCCGAAAACGGGGATATCCCGTGAGTTTTTCCCCGTTTTTTATCCCGTGGATTATCCCCCCGTTCCACATCCCTCCCCGTTTCCGTAATTGGAAATCCCGTGCAAATCGTTCCCGCCCCCGTAGTATTTCTTCCCCTCGCGCAAACCCTACAAGCAAGGAATATCTTAGGGACGTGGGTTGCACCGAGTCCTATTATTAGGTATATTCGTACCGCGTCGCACTTGAGCACGAACTCGGTCATTCCTTCGGCGCTCGGCACGAGTAGCTTGATGCAGAACTTCCCCTGAGTCACGTTCACGTCGGGTGACACCTCGCAACCTGAAAAAGATATACAACTTAACCATATCAATTTACCAATTTTTAATTAATTAGTTCTACCGATGTTAATATACCAATATGTAATTTATCCAAATCTGATCATTTGCAAAACTCACTCATATCTGGGTTGAAATAACATCTTATTATTTCAACTATTCTACTGACCGGTTTTACATTATCGGTAAGTACGCCAGATTTTAGCTGCATTGAAACAATTATGTAATATTTGGTAAGCCATAAAATTCAAATAAATAAGCTATTTCACAATTAGATTAAGAGAGCTTCAAATTTTAAGTGACAACGGTATATTTACAAAAACTGTGCCCACCTTTAAGACAGAATCGTCCAACAGCAGGGCCGTGGATATCGGTGACGCTGTTGTGCCAACTCAGGTAAAGATCGCGGAAGGTGAAGTACGCTCGCTTGTATCCCTTCAGCGTAAGCTTCTTTGGTCTGAAACATTGCCTTATACTAGCGAAGGAAGAATATTATTCGGTCGGAACATTAAAAACGATCCAAAATGATCAATATAAAACTATCGCATATTGTTGGTGGATCATGAAAATAACGTGATCTCTCGAATAGTATAACAATATTTATTAATTGTTACTAATCGTCCAATATCTGGAAAATATAAGGGGTGTTTAAAATTGGAATCAGTAAATCGCCGAGTTACCCATTCTGCAGTGCTATTCAATATGAATTGAAGCAGTAACTCTTGAATGTACTTGGCGACGGTTACATTCCCCGCCACTGCAGTCAGGCAAATTCTATTAAAACACTATACACGAGCATGTAAAGTATAATTTAGGTTGAATCACGAGCATTCTATCCCATTTCTACATTCATTCATATATCCCCTGATCGTTCAAGTACTTTGCCTACGCGCGGGAATGCGAATATATTACAAAATTGTTTAAGAGTAAAAGCGACGAACTTGAAGTATTTAAGGTATTCAGCCAGCTCGGGAACTTGCGTAATGTCTGCCCGACGGTTTAGAGCTGCCGCGTCGAGGTTCTGTTCCTGAAATAGACGCGAAAATCAGTACAAAATCAGTCATTTAATACAAGGGCACCTTTGCATTCAATTCGGTCACACTGTTGGACGAAATTGAATGCAAAGGTGATGAATTACGGAGAAAGTGCCTATAAGCAATTCTATCACTCAACATTTCAGCAAATTTATTATCATATGTAAATAACTGAAAATAACTACCACTAATATAACCTTCATCTTTAATTAATTTAATCTAAGATCCTCCAAAAATGAAATTACAACACAGATATATTCAATAACTGGCCAAATTTGAACAAAACAGAATAAAGCAAAGATAACTAACCAGCTCATCTAGAAGCACATCGACGTCATCTTTGTCGGCGTCAACTGGTTCAGGGTTGCCTGTTTGCAGTGCCGCTTGCAACTGAAAAATCACTACGATTATGACTGATTTTACAAATAATTGGCACAATTCTCTTAGTATAGGTCATGATCACTGGCGGGAATCTGAGTGTTCATATTACTTAAATCAGAAAGGCGCGATTACGAATATATGCGGTATTACACGGTCTTTGGTCAAATTAACGTTGAAAATGGATGCAGTGATAACGAATGTGAATGTAAAAGTGATGAATTCTGAATAAAGGCCCTATATTGTTATTTAAATACATCGTTTTGCATTAATTGTTTAAAATACCCCTAAAACAGCCGCATGCGCAAGATCGCGGCGGGATGACGTTCTTATTAAATAAAATAATTCCGCATCCTGGTGCAGTGAATAATTCGCCAGCTACGACGCGAACATAATAATTGATTTGATGGCAAAATGCGAATTTCCCAGAACAAAAGTCGCAGAAGCAATATGCAATAATATATTGAAAACCATTCCAACCTGAAGCGCGGCGAACATCATTGACTCTTCTTCGGTGTGATCGAACTCTTCGAAGAGAATCGAATTCTTTGCCTGCTCGAATAGCTGATTGATGCGCACTGGATCGTACTGAAAATAGAAATGGGATTGGATACGAATCTTCTATATACCATTTCAACTTTAATTAGGAGCCATATTCATCAACATCAAAATATCATCTTGGATAACATAGTCGTATACAGTCAAAACCGGATAAGCGGACACTTCTGGCAAGCCCAGTGTGCGACATTAGTATGCAACCATGACCGCTTAAGCGGACAAACCGGATAAGCGGACATTTTTCTCTTGCCGGGTCAATGTCCGCTTATCCGGTTTTGACTGTATTTGCATCAACTCTTGATGCCCTGCTTGCTTTCTATAATAATTTTTTCCGATATTATAAAACGACACTACTTATATTACAACCCAGTACCGTATGAGGACACTACGCCTCACTTGTCCAGATTGCGTTATAAGACGCCACACGCAATTGCGTTGATTTAATGCGTTTTCGTATGCATGCGCGTGTGGCGTCTTATAACGCAATTCGGACAAGTGAGGCGTAGTGTCCACATATCCCTAGTACAATAGTGGGTATGAGCAATCAGGAAAAGGGCAGTTCTATTTCTCACCTTTGGATTCAGATCGAAGAAGGTCATGTACTTGAAACGAAGTAGCACCACATCGCCTTCAAACACGCCTTGTTCCATCAGAGAGCTGAAAGGTGCAGGCGGATTAGTACGACAAATGTATGATAATTGTAAGCCATTTTATGCAGCAAAGCATATAATTGCAATAAAAGGTTAGGATTAACACTAATACTAATTGGGTCGGTTTCGCATCGCTTACTTTAGCTAAAGTCATATTTAACGCAATGATTAAGTATAGCCGTAAAGTACGACTCTAGTTAAAGTACGCGATATAAAACCCTCCCATTGTAAGCACCCTACATTTAATTGATTATTTCGGCAATGCTAACATTAACCAACGTAACCCTTAAATTTCTGCACAATTAACGTTATATCGTTCGCAAATAAGCAATCACCTTGGAAAATTTCCAATTCGATTAGAAAAGTGCGAAATTTGATATGAAAAGGGCTAAATTTAAATAATTGAACGCACCGAGACGAGTCGAGCCAGCCACGATTGAGGGCGGCCTTCTCCACAAAGTTCGTCGGCCGGAAGATTCCAGCCTCCTTATTCGGCGGAATGCGCGGAGAATGAATTAGCGCCGGATCGAACTGCTCGTTTGATAAACCTGAATAGATACTATGAAACTGCTAATTTATTCATATTGTCTATAGAAACAGATGCCAAGGTAGAGGAAGAATGATACTTAGAGTAAGATGAGAGTAAATATTGCAGGTCTCCATATGAGGGGGGAGCGACTAACACCATCAAAAAACATAAAACATATCCACAAGTTTGTCTACATAAACGGACGTCTGATTAGTGCAAGACGCTCTATTTTGTGCGGTAGTAAGGTACTTCTAGTTAAATATATACACTGGTACGGTAAAAAACGAGGTTATAAGAGACCCCGGATATAAGAGACACTTTTCGATTTCCCGAGCATTCTCTTATATCCGAATTTTACTGAAATAAGTACGTGCGCGGAAGACTGTACAGGGGGACATTGTAACAAATTTCTCATTGACAATTACATAACCCCACGCCAAGCTTCTCTTTCAGTGACGCCATACGTACCTTCGCCCCAACTGACGCTCGGTAGGACCGGACTGCGATTCATCAGAGGAAGCGTGCCGCTGTACTGAAAAAACACAAAAAACAACAGATCAAATCACATAAACGCCATAAAAGGAAGTCGTCACTTACCCCGGGTCCGGGACTCACGCCCCTTGGCAGCGTGCCCATTTCGCTGGCGTTGAAAATTTGACCGCTCGGAAATTGCATCGCTGGCAGAGGACGCGGCCCGCTGAGATTGGATGCCGACGCAGAAATTGGCGTTTGTCGACGCAAAGTCCCGGGTCCGATCGATTCCTGCAAAATTTGCATATGTCACTCTCGCAAAAATCATGGCTAAATCACAGGGTTCTGAATCGTCCTTTTTAAAAAGATTTGTCCCTTTTTTAGGACTTGAATCTTTCAAATTTTGAATGGCCTTTTCAAAAAGAAATATCCTTTTTTCTGTGTCAAAATCTTTCTTTTTTCAAAATGTTCTTTTTTTAAAATATTTCATTCGGAACCCCACTAAATCAGCAAAAATCAGTATACAAAAACCGCACGAATAAGTATACAAAACTAAAATGAACTGACCTCTCCAGGTCGGATTGGTTGAGGTCCCGCCTGGTCCGCTTCAAATCCAAGACCGCGCTTCAGCAGGTCGGGTGGGATGAATCGCTTCAGAGACAACTCTTCGTGGTAGCGAATACCTAAAAACGTAATATTATTGCAATTAGCGTATTACTTTGGAGGTCATGCTGCACTTTATCCCATAGCTTTATCATTCAATCGCCATATATAAGAGTTCTCGAGATTAATTCTGACCTTTTGCTAATAATGAGTTTCGCTAAGGGGAACCACGATCACATTTAGCTGAATGAAAAGGACCGTACATTATTTCCAGCAACCTATTGCCATATACGGTACATATCTTTCGGCTAAAGGAGACCGCAGTTTCCCTTCAAAAATAAACAATGGACTAATTATCGAGAAGGATTTTAAATAAAAGCGCCGATGGAAGCGTTTTTTACAGAAATTTTGGTAGCTTTGTAAGTTCAAAAGTAGTCATTATTTGGGCACTTCGGTAAAAAAGCTCGCAAAAGAAGTTGTTTCGCTGCGGAAAAGTGTGAATAAATGGTCAAAGATTACGCTGAGTGAATTTTGAACGCTATTTAACAGAAGTACCACTATTTGACCGTAATAGTCATTTGAACTGGGCGCATGTAAGAGAAGATTGCAGAAATGACAGACCTAATTCCTTGCAGAGCTGCTGCGTGCATTTGACTGTGTTGACGGAGAAGTCCAATCGAGCATCGATCATTTGAAGATCGGGTAGTTGTACTCTGAAAAGAGCGCGTGAGCTGACTATTCAATTCTTGTTTCTGATTTTATGAAAATATCTACATACAGTGAAATTAATTTATACCGGTACTTGGGGAACCGACCAAAATTATCGGTAAACACACATTTAACTATACCTGGCCATCTTGTGCATAGGCGTAAACTCGAGCTCCATGGCGGCGGTGACGCAAAGTTGGTCGAGGGTGGAACGAGTGTGAGTGAGCCATTTTCGCTTCGCAGGCCACCACAGCGCGTGATCACTCCAATCGCGTGTTACGTCTGAAAAATCGCACAGTAATTTGATAGTTTCCTTTTCCCGCTATAAACACGAGGAATGCGCAATTTTTAACTACCCTTTAAGAACTTGTGCTATTCCTATGTTTATCGAGATTGTGGCTTATCAGCCTGTGTACGATTACTTTGCTGAAAGCTTGCAGATGATATAAATTTGCGACAATACTTTCTTCCGACAAGAACGACAATTATTTGATTAATGATGAGGATATGACAAGAACTTGGCTTGCATTAAAGACTATATAATGTCGCTGTATGCAAAACCAGTGTTCTTGTGTGCAATAGACGAAAGGTAAATTGTCGTAAACGTACTGCGTCAAATGTTACGTTGCGTATAACTGTGGTAAGTATGCGCCCTTGAGATTACAAGAACGCTACACTGCTCGCTTTGCTTACAAATTATGCATATGTGCGCAGGAGGCGCCATACTTTACACTATATTATCATATCATAGAACTTTCCACAATGCCCACTCAACTAAAAATGATTACAGTGCGTCCCCAACAAACGTACATACAGGGTGCGAGCAAAGTTCGATGACAGATAGTTCTAATTTGTCACTAAACTTTCCTCTCACCCTGTAGTAGTACGGGACTAGCAGATTTTGACCTTTCTAAACCATTACAGTAACAACCTATTTTGTCCTGTGCAAAACGTAGAGGGATGAAATAAGGAACTGATCAAACCCGACCGCTCTAAGCAAATTGCCATTTTAACCAAAACCGCCATTGACAATTTCTATTGCAAATTTCTATTGCAAATCTCCCTTTCGCTCGTTAAAGCAGAATGCTCGGCGCGCGTGGGTGTTTGCGGCGGTGGCCTTTGCGCGCGAGAAAGAAAGAGCAAAGTGGAGCGCGGTCCCTTGGCGGTTGCAGCGCGCAGACCGCTGCGGGGCGCCGGCGCAGCAAACCGCCTCCGTTGTCTTTAGCGGTGCGGGGGGAGATGGGGTTCGCCCGCAACCGTCGGTCTGGCGTTCCCTTCCCTTCTCTTCCCTCCTCCCCCCCTTTCCCCGCCGCCGCCGCTGTAACACACAACTCCCCGGCCAGCGGCTAGATGGCTCACTTGGCGTCTTTTTCCCCCAGCGCGTAATAATAGCCGACCAGAACAACGCATTTCCGCCCCGCACGCTTCTCACTACTGCATACGGGTTGTATCGAGTTGTTGTAATGTCGTCATTTGGGTATGACGCAGCGTGCGTGGGAAGAATGATTGTTATCGCTTAGTAATCTTAGCGGAAAAGATGTTATCGCACCTCCCACGCATGTCTGTCACAGTGGTACAGGGAAATTAGTTAATACCGTTTAGTTTTATAATGAAATTTCGCTTACACCAGTGATTTTGGTCAGACCTAAAGCGTGCCTTCCCATAAAAAAGTACGCTCAAATCGGTGATTTTGGCCGGTCCCTCCAGTAGCGGTATAAACGAAATAGTGGTACAAGCGAAACGGGTATCAACGAATTTCACTGTACTACAAACTCGCGCTACAATTCGCATTCATTACAACAGTTAATAATCAGTTTTAGCTATCATCTATATTTAAATAAGACTACTTTTAATTTAAAGATTGGTCTCTGTTGGTATGACTTGGAAAATGTCCCTTTTAAAGTGGAAATAGTATATACTCTTAGGTTTACCAAGCTTCACGATAAGCTCATTTGCATAAAATTTAGCTGAAAAAACTATGATATAAATATTCGTAACTATAGTAACGAAACCAGTGATTATGATATTAAATGCTAAAGTGTTTTACCCAGTACATATTAAAAGATATGTATTTAATCACGTAAATCGTCATAATCTATGCGTTACGGATGCAAGAGACGATTTTATAAATAATAAGAATAATGAAAGATATAGTCAATAACTTTGAAGCTAAGAAATGAATAAACGCTGCGATCATCTACTTTTATCATTGATGGAATAGCTTAATGAAGATGAAATGTTTCTGTAACGTATATGGAATTATAATAATGAAATAAACAGATGGAGCAATGGCTCGGCAGTACTATTCATCATAAACTTTAATATGATATTGACTATTATAAGATCTCCTTCCAGCACTGTGCAAAATACTCTTATTTACGTTTGTGAAATCATACATATGCAACTGATTTCTGCGCGACTAAACAGCATATAGCCGCACAAACAAAAGCAGGTCACCGCAAAAATGCATAATCATGCTGGCAACTAACCAATTTCCTCCACCAATCGCAGCATAATTCCGCCGATGTGCATATCTCCTCGCACTCGCAATTTTCGGAAGACATTCATATCCGTAACGTGAATGGGCAGCAGCCAAGTGGCGTCACCCACCACGGTGCCATTTTCAAGCAACGCCATACTGTATGCTTACGGCGAAAATTTCTTTCCAACCACGAATCAACAGAGCTGCACTATATGTGGTGTTCGACTGAAAAAGTTGAGAAATTAAAGAATCTGTCTTGGGTAGAAGAAAGCCTCGCGTAAATAGCCCGAAAAATGGAAAGCTACGATGGATATGACAACGATATGTCATTCTCTACCATGGTGACTTATTGTGACGCCAAAGGCAACTACGTCGTAGTCATTTGCATAAACCTAAGCCTTACCCGAACCAATGCATAAATATTTCGGCGTTATTTTTCTTCTGCATAGTTTATAGCCAAAAATCGCAACCCTGCGGTTTAAAAACCATAGTGGTGCTCTTCTTTGCATCAAATACAGACCAGTGCGCGACTATTAAGCCTCTAACATGCTATAAATGTAATATATTAAACTTTTATCAACTTACTTAATTTGAAATTATTTTACTATTTTATTAAATTACGCAATAATTGCAAACTCTTTAGTTTGAAAATTCTACTTGAAGTATTTCTGAATAAGATCTCACTAAATATACTATTTGAATTCCCATTAAAGACTGACTGCACCTTTAAAANGCAGACTCTTTAGTTTGAAAATTCTACTTGAAGTATTTCTGAATAAGATCTCACTAAATATACTATTTGAATTCCCATTAAAGACTGACTGCACCTTTAAAACATGCAATCTACTTTATGTATTGTTGAACTGGCGCTTATATAGTAAATGCCTTCAACAATTCAAACGCGATAATACGACATCCTTCAAAACGCCGGCGAAACGCAAATGCTAATTGCTATCCTGTCTCTGCATAACTGTTGCAAAACTCAATTAAAAGAGATAATGACAAGGAGACAAGCCATTATTTCGCGCAATTACAATTCGATGATTTAGACAGCTTCGTAGCAGCAACAGTTACAGCAGTACAATTCAATGCCGCAAAATAATCGTTTTAAAACTGGATTGACTATAATTTATCCATGCACTAATTGTTCTTTCAATCTGCGTCGTGCAGGACCGCCGGATTTCGGCGGACCGGAGGAAGTCAACACATTACACACGAGCAGACTGGATGGGACGGTGCGACAACACAATCATCGCCGCCCGCCGCCTAGTGCTTTAGAACAAGAATCTATACGTGGCCACCTGCCAGGAATGATCTCATTGTTCCCTGCACATCAACGCGCGCAGTTCAAAACTGGATTTGCACTGAACGACACTCAGTTGCATCAAATGGGGAGAATTCGTGCTTTTGACCTGATATTGTTAAGAGAAACGCGTGTAGATAGCAGAATTCCCAGAAGGTTTCTATGGAATAGTACGCTGAATCAAATTTGTGCACTTTCAAAGAACTATGTGGCTGTCATGAGTTGTCAAAAGCCTGGGTTTTTAGTCTCTCTTGGAACAGTGCTGTTCTCAGCCCGACCCCCCCCCCTTTCAAAACGCAACAGATACGGCTATAGAGTTAGCCTGTTAATGAGTTGAGTTGTTTAAGCATTCTGGCAACAATTCACTTCTGCAGCTTTGCTTCTTGAGCATATAGCTTAGTTCACTATGATAGACACGCAATATAGCTCTGTGTTTAGCTACTGACAGCGAATTTTAGAATATACAGTCACATATGATTCATGTATTTTGTCTAGAATGGCGTATGTTGCAGGGCCTACCGATCACTAACAGTTCTATCGTTTCAGTGGAGGTGCTTTAATATCACATCGTATTAATGCTATTCAATTCATATTCAGTCGATGATATAGCATCATAAAGTTTGATACTGTGTTCTTCTGTACAGAAATATTCACACTTTCTCTGTGATTTATCATTGCTGACTAATCATATTTTCCTTTTTTCTTTAGGAAAGTTAACAGAAAATTAGGAAATTGTTTATGCAGTATTATTACTTGACACTAAAATGATCTGATGATGACTGATACAATTTCATTTTCAGTTATGTGGCTAATGGTTCAGTGCTTGCTTCTCTCAAAAAATTTGTTCAATATTGATGCCGATAGAAGAATCCGGGTCACGTAATATCGTTTTTGTCTCTAAACGCTGAAAATTTCTCGATATGTTGCATATTTTAAATGAGAAATGAGTTTTTTAGCCCTGCGCATCAAGTAGAAAAAGAAGTCGAAGGTTTATTTTGGAGAAAACCCGGTAGCCAATAATCTCGCCGTTGATTCTTTCAAATAAATGTAACACATCAAATGTGGCCGCCTCCGGGTGAACGAACAAAGACACGCCTTGATATTTGCTCGGCAAACAGCGGTGAGCCGAATTGGACGGCGTCTGGTAAGTGAAACCACCCCGTCTGTCCCGACTTGTGTACCTTCCGACAGCTCAACAGGTTAACCGCCAATAGCGACAAGAAGGGCGCCTCTATGGCAGTGACGAACGAGTGTGGCCGACGGCTTAGAGAGCCGCGCTATTGATGATCGCTCTCTGGTGGCTCGATGAGTTTTGCGCGTTTACTAACTGAATTTGTGATTGGTCCAGCTCGGTCCGTCCGAGAGAAGCGTCCAAGA
>NIUQ01002652.1:0-21124 GCA_002796945.1 Plectus sambesii
TATATGTGTGCGCGTTAGTCATATTTTGTATATTGTTGATGGCGACATTCTTTAGCGAAAGACTCTTTCGAGTGTCGAACATAGTTACTATTTCAGTAACGGCGCGGGAACGCGCCGTGCTCGGTATTGAAAGTAAAGGATTAAGTATACTTTTACAAGGCATACTATTGTGAGATCTGTGTCTGTCAGCAGTTCATTTACGATGCTACCTCAAGCCCGCGCAGCCATATTATAAATGCATTAAAAGCACTGCAGCTGACAATGGACAAGAAAAAGACGCTAAAATCGGCCAGAGAGGCGATTCAGCAGAAAAACTTCAAAGAAGCGCTACAATTGTGCACGGTAATACTGAAACTTGACGAAAAAGTGCACAATACGGTATTTAGGAAGTTTTGTCAAATGATGAAGATTACATGGCGCTCGTGTTCGGCGGCTTATGCCACTCCGAGCTCGACGATGTCGGATCTGCCAAGACGTTCTATATGCGCGCCTCCAAACTGGAGCCGGAGAAGCTGCCAGCGTGGCAGGTGAGAGCACTACCTCTATTAATCTCGTTCGAACATTACTAATTATTCCGCAATATTTATTAACCGTGCAACTTACAAAGCATCCTCTTTAATGGCGATCAACCGCGAATCTCCGCCCCGTTTGAGGATACGGTATATAAGAATCCGACTATATGCAGCTATTTCTAGCCTCTCATCGCTTATACTTAGTGTGCTAATCAAACCCGGAAAATAGTTCAACAATAATCAGTTGGTGAATTCCGCGATGTTGCACCTAGCCGTGTCTTACTGTATTTGTGTTGAAGGGACTGTTCAAATTGTACGACGAAGGCAAGATAGGCGAAGATGAAGCCGTACTGGAATGCTGTCAAAAACTGGCCTCGGCTGTCGGCAGGTTAGACGAGTTGTTCTTTATCCAGTATTCGAAGAAAATCTTTCAGCGATGACGAGAAAGCTTCCTCCTACGAACTCGCTGTTGTCAAGTGCCTGCTGAAATTAAATCGATTGGTTGAATTGGGGGAGGTTGTGGACAAATCACGCCAGGCGAACACCATCGCCTCATTGGTTGTTTCTCAGTTGTCTGGGAAGCGAGACCTGTCTTCTGACGCCATTCATCTGGTAATGACGTTAAGACATTTTCTCGGTGCTAAATTATACGAAAAAATCACACTTTAACTTTGATATGAGGTGCTATTTGACATATTGAGTGTAGTAATACATTATTAGATATAAATATTTTTATACGGACAGTTTTTCTTATCATATTCTCTGTTCGGTGTAAAGATATAGAGGTGAGAAACGCATAATATAACAGCACATGTTATTTTGGAATTATAAGCACAGCTTAATCCATGTAAGTTTAGTGCCAAAAGTGCTTCACCGTACTGCGCTCTGCTTCGCCACTCGATCCGTCCGTACTGCAGCTCGAGTCTTCATTTTCATTCGAGGTGAGCTTAAAGCGCTATGCATTGATAATATTTAAGTCGACTTTTTCAGTATGAGCCGCTGGATGCGTGGTTTATCGTGGCTTTGGACAGTTTCGCTGCGTCGTCGTCGACGTCCGAAGAAGCCAAGCTTGTGTTGGCACTTTCAATGCAATTGTTACTTGGTAGGTGGAGGATTGTTTATTCGCCTACGTCACAACGATTGCATTTAGATGTGAAAATCGACAACGAAATTATTTCACGCATATCATCCGCGACGAAGGACGCGACCGTTTCGGCTTTGTGTGAAGCAATGAAGGCGCTGTCAGGCGGCGACTTTGCCAACGCCCTCGCATCCGTCGAAAAGGCCGACAAGAAGAAGGACAGTCCTCTGGCGCTTGCTGGACAACTGCTTCTTCTCCCCTGTCTCCTTCACTTTCACAGATTCGAAGAAGCGGTCACCGTCTCCCAATCGTCCATCAGCGCTGTTGGCAAGATGGCGGCAGATTACGCTGCTCTTTTGTCCAACTTGACTTATCGGCTGTGTCGAGCCTTATATGGCGTGCACACTGCTGAGTCGCTCGAGAAATGTTCGACTCTTCTGCGCACGAGGGAAGATCAGGCGTCGAAGATTCTTCTCGCATACGCGGCCGCCGATTCGGGCAAAACTGCCGACGCTTGGCGCGTCCTCAGCGACTGCGCCGACAGTTCACCCGAATACCACTGCGCGCTCGCTTGGTGTCACTTGGCCGATAAGAACACCGAAGAAGCCAAGGCCAATATCCTCAAGGCGCTGATGGCGGATGGCGGCGATCAACAGGCGTGGTTCCACTTTGTCATGGGGCGCGCGCTGTGGGACGGCGGCCGACGAGACGCGGTCGTGCTCAAGGAGTTTCTCCAAGCGGCTAAATTGGATCCTCACGACGGCGACGCCTTTTTCTATCTCGGTCGCTACTATTTGGAAGTGGGTAGCGATACGGGTCGCGCAGTGCGCTGCCTCGAACGAGCCGCCGCTCTCCGCCCAAAGTCGGAAGCGATCGCCCATGCCCTGAATGACGCCTACTCTCGCGCAAAAGACACCAACAAGCAGTTGGAGCTGCTGTCTCGAATCGTCGCATCGCATCCGATCAGCGAATGCGTGTGGGCGCGTCTGCAGCTCGGGCTGCTGTTGGCGGCCGGCGGTCGTGCGGCGGAAGCGGTGGACGTGCTGCAGGCGCTGGTGCGCGTGCAGGCGGACAATGCGGATGCTTGGGAGTTGCTGGGCGATGCGTACGAAGCGCGCGGCGCCTACGAGTCGGCGGTCAAGTGCTTCGAACGAGTAGTCGCTCTGCGCCCCGACGACTGCGCCTATGCGAAGACGCGAGCGGCCGCCATCGACGTCCACGTCGGCGACTTCGAAGCCGCCATCGACACTTGCCGCGCCGTCCTCGTCCAGCAGCCCGATCAACTCCTCGCCAACGCCCTCCTATCCAAGGCTCTCCTCAAACTCGCCGCTTTGCACTGGGACGACACGCGATATGAACGCGCGCTCGACGACTTGGTCGCCTTCTTCCACGCCGCGGCCAAGTTCGTCGCTCTCTCCGACTCGTCGTGCGCTTGGAAGCTACTCGGCGACGGCTGCGAGCTACTCACGCGATTCGGCGACGTTCGTATCGCCGCGTTGAAGCCAAAGTTGCCGACGGCCTGGCATGCGGACAGTCGCTTGATGGCGGCGAAGAGGGCAGTAAATTGCTACATCAACGCTTTGCGTCGAAATGGCGCGCAGACGGCCGCCGCTTGGCACGACCTGGCCGTCGCGCTGCTTCGCGTGGTCGAGTGCGATTCGGTCGGCGCTCAAGGCGGCATGGCTGAGCAGGCGGTGTCATGTTTAAAGAAAGCGATCAGTTTGGCCGAGTCCGACCAGCTCGCGTCCGTATACTGGACGACGTTGGGCGCGGCGTTGCAAGTGCAAGAACGACGCGAGCTCGCGCGACACTGCCTCGTCAGGGCGTTGCAACTCGACAAGTTCAACGCGACCGCTTACTGTCATCTCGGCCTGCTGTATTTGAGCAACGGAATGATCGACTTGGCTCACGAAGCGCTGTCGAAAGCGCAGGACGCCGATCCTAGTTTGGCCGCTTCGTGGTGTTATCAGGTTTGAACTCTCTTCATTCTTTACTGCCAAAGTACAATATGACTGATCGATCTGTTTTTTTAGGCGATTATTGCTGACACCGTTGACCATTACGACCGCGTCGACCTGTTCCGCCACACCTTGCAGCTATCGAATTTGGTACGCAATCGATGATTAAAAGTTCGAAATATGCCTTCATGAATGATTTGCAGCCGATTGCCGCTAAGAATTACGCTTACTTCGTGCTGAAGAATTTAGTGGACGACCGAAACATTCAATCGGGAGAAAAACACGCTTTGGCTGTTTGTTCGGCTCGGGATGCCCTGCAAAAATTGACAGGTTGATATTTTCTTTAACAAATATTGATTACATTAATGTGCAATTCCAGCTATCGATGCTTCCAACAGCGATTACCTCGTACCTTTGAGCTTATTGACGGAACGCGACGCCATGTATTCACTCGCTTTGTCTCAACTGCTCCGGTGCCCCATCGCACCAAGTGATGACGTCAACGCCATCCGTTTGAAAATGTATTATTTGCTATTCACTGCTGTTTACTAATTGTTGTACTTTCAGAAAGTTGTTTGAAAATGGCTGCACGAAAAATATGGCGGGCATTGACGCGGCGACGCAATCTTTGCTCACTCGTCTTCAATCGTTGTATTCCGTCAATCTCGACGAACTCAGTCGTACGTGTACTCGCTAATTTACCTGCTTCAGTGCTTTATCATACGTCTCCAGGTCTTTTATCCTCGAGCAAGAGTGAATTGGGGTCGTTTTTGGAGGCGGTAAAGAGTGGTGCAATAGCTGATTCCAGCAGCGCGGCGCAGTACATGAGTAATCCTGATCTGGTGGCAGTTCTGGTTGCGGCTGAGAATGGCTCGCTGAAATGGGTAAGTGGGTGCAGCGGTCGTCCGTTTTTCAGTTTAAACATTGCAGCCTCTACCTTTGGAAATGAAGAAGTTGCTAGAGGCGTCGCTCAGCAGTACTTCACATCAGCCGACTATTGTCGACGAACAGAAAGAGCTTGAGGAGACGGCGCCCCCTGTTCAAAGCGAGCAGGAAAATGAAGAAAACGAAGAAAATAGGGAAAACAAAGAAAATAAGGGGAATGAAGAAAATGTGGGCGAAGTGCTTTGTCCCGAGGCTTGTTCTACATTCCAGGTTACTTAAAAACTTCTTTCCGAAATTGTATATTCTCTTTATGTCTACGTTTAGCCTTGGAAGACACTGTTGCTGGCTGCTCAAAGTCCGTCAGCGACCAATATTCAACGATTGCTCCATGAACGTCCGTGGCTGTTTCGCGTTGAACAGGCGAAAGTGATTTCGAATTTTCTCCTTAATCATCGAGCCTAATTGTTTATCTTTTGTGCTTCTATGTTCGGCGTTTGTAAACTACGTTCAATATTGATTAATAAATATCGACTCTCAACTGTGCCTTTAAAGTGGCGAAACGATTTGCAAAGGCAGCGAGCGCGAAGAACTGGTGAAAATGAACTATGAACGTTGTCCGACTTCACGTTTACCCCTGTCCTCTGTAACTTTCTTAAGCCATGGATCATCTTGCCATCTTCCAAACAGTAGGCGTTTTCCAGCGATTTATGACGCGGTTCACGGAAATACCTCACCGCATTACAACCTAAAAACACAAGCCATGTCTAACTGTATATTGTTTCTCGTTGCAATTATTAGGCAGTTGATTCCGACTTGAGGCTTGAGAGTATGCAGAGGGACGAAAGTCATTTTGACTGTATAACTGTGACTGGTATTATACGGTCGAAATGTCACTTTCGGCAGGAGTGCGTGTGCTTATTGAATCTGCCTGTTCGCGTTACCAAGCTCCTGACATTGATACTGTAGAAAGAATGGCGTCAAACACTGAGTTTATGCGTGGCGAACGCAAGATGAACAAAGATAAGCTGGGACGGACCATCGACTATGAACATGTGGGAAGAAGGTCGCTCGAGTTACGAACGCCAACGTGAACGCCAACGCCCGAACGTCGCTCATTGCGATACTATCATTCTTTGCATCGTTATCAGCAATGACTAACCACACTACCCGTATATTGTTTGATCGAGGTGACGTTTGAAGTCATTGTCTGCATTGTAGAGCACTCTATAAAACAAGCAGCTCTGCCTGATTCTGTCCAATTCGAGAGTTTGACGGCCGTTTCATCCTGCCTTTGCCTTTCGGATGCGCAACGTTTCTATCCTAATCTGTTCTGCCTCAAATCCAAAGTAAAAAATTACGGTGCATACAAACTTTCCGTTAAACTAATCGTCCTTGCAGTTTCGTGGACCATACCCATTTAAAGATATACTGACACATTTTGCCACTATTGTTCGCAGTAATAGTGACATTTGTCACAACGTGCAGTCACAGTACTGGACTGCGATCAGTAACTTGGTTTATTTTTCGCCCCACCGTGCGATTGTGTTTCAACCAATCTCTTGCAGTAGTATAATGTTAAGGCGTTGGCTGCTGAATGAGCTTATCCCGTTCAGTCCCAAAATAACAAAACCAACCCCCTGCTCCACAATACCAATGGGGAAATTGAAAATATAATAGTATCCATTAATGATTTGTGGTAGTAGGATACGTTACACTCTGAAATGAAACAACTAATCAAACAAACGTTACCCAGCGAATAAGTGGTAGATAACAAGAGTGACGCGTGAGCACTATGTTGCGCTATTGAATGTTAGTCAACGCAGAACAGCGCAACATATTGTTCGCGCTACACTCGTGCTATCTACCATTTTACAGAGAGAATGCACCGCAGTAAAACCTTCTTAATCAGTACTTAACTTGAGACGGAATGTTCGCGCTCCGACTTATTTTTGCTGGGCGATGTTTGTTTGATTAGATGTTTGATTTCAGAGTTAAACACGTGACGCACAACTGAGCGCTAAGAATCGACATTCATGCGCAGTGCAGTTATCTAAACTCACCTGAACGCACTAAATTCGGCGTGATATTAACGATATGACGAAAACTTCTTCGAAAAAAGTCAACCTTGAATCCCTCATCACAAAAGAAGAGCTTAAACAATTACCTGCAGTCCGAGCAGATAAGATTCCGCAACGAAAAGATAAAATCGGTGAAGGTGCAGCTGAAGAAGTTTTCCTCTTTAAATTTGAAGATGGAAGTGTGCGAGCTGGCAAAAAACCGAAAATTAACACTTATTACAAGTCAAGTGAAGAAAAAAACAATATTAAAAAGGTAAGTAGAAAACTGGAGTGGCACGTAGCACGGCAATAGGTATTTGGATCACATGAATAAGACGATACCGATTATAATCGCCCTGCTAAACAAATTCGTCAGTAAATTATACATTAATCCGTGATTCAATGTTTTTTAGCATTTGAAATATGCCCTCGGTGAAATTATAACACTCCATCAACTGAATCATGAGAGAATTATCAAATTCTCTGAATTTTACTTGGATCAAGATCAAATAATATTTTTCATGGAAGCTATGAAAGGATCAGTGAAAGATGAGATCAATGAAAAAGGATGCTTACCAGAAATTCAAGCAATGCGCTATTTTACCCAAGCAGCTGAAGGACTCGTATACTTGCACAGCAGAAGACCAGCAATCGTTCATCGCGACATAAAATGTAAATTATTCTATTGTACCAATAATCCTTTTATCATACTCATTGTAAGTGATGCCAGAAAACGGGGCCACCTAAATGAGACAGAGTATTCTTGCTTTGTTTGACCTTAATTTTTTGTTTTTAAATAGTAAGCTTCTCGGTGATAATGGTAGAGATCAGTATACCGAACTGGTATTTTCACCAATCAATTTAGTATCAGACGTCAACTGAATGTCAAAATGATGGCCGTAAAGATTCGGACACGTCAGAGATCCAGATTCTGAATCAGATATGCAACTTCTGCATGTTCCCTGTAAACTGCTTCAAACTGTAATAAAAGCAATGGGTTAGACTGAACTAAAGCGAACCTGAATGAAGATACCGGATACTAATTTTATCACTAATCAATTCAGACAAAAAATATTTCTCCACTTTTCTATTCGGCTCACCAAACAAATCAAATCATATGATGATGATGACCACTGTTGTTATGGCAAAGCGAGATTTTATAACATTTCAGGTGAAAACTTGTTGCTGACGGCCGAAAACAACGTCAAGTTATCTAACTTTGAATTCGCCATCGATTTAGCTAAAAGCAGCAGTTCAGTTTCAAAAGCATCATCTGCTCCAGCGTCACTTGCAGGATCATACTTATTCATTGCGCCGGAAATAATTGGGAAAATGGACCAGCCAGAAGCATATAATACAAAATCGGATATATGGTATGCATTGCTCCTCATTTTAAAAGAACAAATGACATAATAACGTTATTGTAGGTCTCTGGCATGCACCCTTGTTCAAATGATAAGCGGTGAACCTCCTTACGCACCACTGAATTACATTCAATTTAATCAACGATATTCTCCTGCTTCACAAAATCGTTTGAAATATTCTGGCGATCTATTACCTGCGACCGGTAAAGGAATTCAAGGCTTGCTTGATTTCATGTTTGTCGTTGACCAACATTTGCGTCCAAGTGCTACAGCCGTTCTCGTTCAAGCAAAGGAGACAACAATCGCAGTTCCGAATGCAATAGTGGATGCAAAAGATCAATATAACACTGCATTCATGTATGAAAATGGTCAAGGCGTTCCTCAGTCTGATAACGAAGCTTTCAAATGGTACAGAAAAGCCGCAGAACAAGGGCATGCAGAAGCTCAATATCACATTAGACAAGCCGCAGATAAAGGAAATACAGCAGCACAACATAACCTCGCAGGCATGTATGATAAAGGCCATGGCGTTCCTCAGTCTGCTGAAGAAGCTTTTAAATGGTACAGACTAGCCGCAGAACAAGGGCATGCAGAAGCCCTATCTCGCATTAAAAAATCCGCAGAACAAGGAAATGCAGAAGCGCAACACCACCTTGCAGTAATGTATGATAAAGGCCATGGCGTTCCTAAGTCTACTGAAGAATCTTTCATATGGTACAGAAAAGCGGCAGAACAAGGCCATACAGGAGCTAACTATCACATTAGACAAGCCGCAGAACAAGGAAATGCAGTAGCACTATATAACATTGCAGTCATGTATAAAAATGGTCAAGGCGTTCCTCAGTCTGATGAAGAAGCTTTCAAATGGTATAGAAAAGCCGCAGAACAAGGGCATTCAGAAGCCCAATATCACATTAGAAAAACTGCAGAACAAGGAAATGCAGAAGCACAACATCACCTTGCAGTCATGTACGATAAAGGTAACGGTATTCCTCAGTCTGATGAAAGAGCTTTTAAATGGTACAGAAAAGCCACAGAACAAGGGCATGCAGAAGCCCAATGTTGCATTAGAAAGGCCGCAGAACAAGGCAATGCAGAAGCACAAAGTAGCGTTGGATTCATATATCAGAATGGTCACGGCGTTGCTCAGTCTGATGAAGAAGGTTTTAAATGGTACAGAAAAGCCGCAGAACAAGGGCATGCAGAAGCCCAATATCACATAAGAAAAGCCGCAGAACAAGGAAATGCAGAAGCAGAACATAACCTTGCAGTCATGTATGATAAAGGCCAGGGCGTTTCTCGGTCAGATGAAGAAGCTTTTAAATGGTACAGAAAAGCCGCAGAACAAGGGCATGCGGCAGCACAAAATAACCTAGGATTCATGTATGAGAATGGACGAGGAGTTCTTCCTTCCGCTGAAGAAGCTTTCAAATGGAACAGGAAAGCTGCAGAACAAGGGCATGCAGCAGCACAATGTAAGATTGGATTGATGTATTATAATGGGAAAGGTATTCGTCAGTCTGCTCAAGAAGCTTTCATATGGTACAGAAAAGCTGCAGAACAAGGGCATGCAGAAGCACAAAATAACATTAGAAAAGCAGCAGAACAAGGAAATGCAGAAGCACAACATCACCTCGCAGGCATGTATGATAAAGGTCAGGGCGTTGCTCAGTCTGCTGAAGAAGCTTTTAAATGGTACAGAAAAGCCGCAGAACAAGGGCATGCAGAAGCCCAATGTTGCATTAGAAAGGCCGCAGAACAAGGCAATGCAGAAGCACAAAGTAGCCTTGGTTTCATACATCAAATTGGTAACGGCGTTGTTCAGTCTGATGAAGAAGCTTTCAAATGGTACAGAAAAGCCGGAGAACAAGGGCATGCAGAAGCACAAAATAACATTGGATTAATGTATCAGAATGGTCAAGGTGTTCCTCAGTCCCATAAAAATGCACTAAAATGGTGTAGAAAAGCGGCAGAACAAGGGCATGCAGAAGCGCAAAATAACATAGGATTCATGTATCAGAATGGGCAAGGGGTTCAACAGTTTGAAGAAGAAGCTTTCAAATGGTATAGAAGAGCCGCAGAACAAGGGCACGCAGAAGCCCAATATCACATTAGACAAGCCGCAGAACAAGGAAATGCAGAAGCACAAGTTAACATGGGAGTTATGTATGAAAATGGTCAAGGCGTTTCTCACTCTGATGAAGAGGCTTTCAAATGGTATAGAAGAGCCGCAGAACAAGGGCATGCAGTGTCCAATACATTAAAAAAGCCGGAGAACAAGGGAATGCAGTAGCACTATATAATATAGGACTAATGTATCAGAATGGACGAGGCGTTCCTCAGTCTGCTGAAGAAGCTTTTAAATGGTACAGGAAAGCCGCAGATCGAGGGTATGCAGTAGCACAAAATAAAATAGGATTCATGTATCGGAATGGACGAGGCGTTCTTCAATCTGATGAAGAGGCGTTCAAATGGTACAAAATGGCCGCAGATCAAGGGTATGAAGCAGCACAAAGTAATATTGGATTGATGTATCAGCATGGGAAGGGTGTTCTACAGTCAAATGAAGAAGCCTATCTATGGTACAGAAAAGCCGCAAAACAAGGGTATGCAGCAGCACAAAATAACATTGGAGTCATGTATTATAAGGGGAAATATGTTTCCCAGTCTGATAATGAAGCTTTCAAATGGTATAGAAGAGCCGCAGAACAAGGGTATGCAGCAGCACAAAGCAACATTGGATTGATGTACGAAAATGGGCGAGGCGTTCCTCAGTCTGACGAAGAGGCTTTCAAATGGTGCAGAGAAGCCGCTGAGCAAGGGCATGCAGTGGCACAAAATAACCTTGGACTAATGTATCAGAATGGGCGAGGTGTTCTACAGTCTGATGAAGCAGCTTTGATATGGTTCAGAAATGCTGCAGAACAAGGGCATGCAGAAGCACAATATAATACTGGGTTGATGTACGAAAATGGGCGAGGCATTCCTCAATCTGATAAAGAAGCCTGTGAATGGTATAGAAAAGCTGCAGAACAAGGGCATGCAGGAGCACAAAATAACATTGGATCTAGGTATCACTATGGACAAGGAGTTGAGCAATCCTATGAAGAAGCTTTTAAATGGTATAGAAAAGCCACAGAACAAGGGCATGCAGCAGCACAGAATAATACTGGATTGTTGTATCACAATGGGCGAGGCCTACCTCAGTCTAATGAAGAAGCCTCGGAATGGTACATGAAAGCCGCAGAACAAGGATATGCAACAGCACAAATTAACCTAGGATTCATGTATGAGAACGGGCAAGGCGTTAACCAATCATATGAAGTAGCTCTGAAATGGTACAAAAAAGCCGCGGAACAAGGGCATGCAGCAGCACATTATAATATTGGACTGTTGTATCAGATTGGGAAATGGGCACTTAAATCTGATGAAGAAGCTCTAAAATGGTACAAAATAGCAGCAAAGCTAGGAGATTTAGCAGCACAATCTATGATAACGTTGCATAGTGGTTAGATTTTTGGTTTTCACATGAATAAAAACTGAACCTGCGGTTGAATTGTTTGTCATAGGTTAGAAAAAGTAGTGAAAGATAGTAGTAGCTTGTGATAGTTTCTTCTTCTAGATTATTCGCAGTATTTGAAGGATCAATTCAATATATTATGTGGAATATATTCAACCTGTTTCTTCACCGCTACTGTTGAATTTTGTCTGTTTTTTCCAATAAACTATGATATGAATGACAACAGTACAGCAAGCAAAAATTAAAATTACTTAACCTATCCAAAGCTGAATTACTAATTGGACTTTCTGTTGATGTGAACAATCGGATGAGGGGCATTTTAATTAATTCATAGGAAAACCTCACTGCGTCGCGACCCAACGGTACTTTTAAGGAAAATTTTCTCTAAGCGGAGAAAACCTCACTAAGTTCAGCTAAATTCCAATGATGAGAAATTTCACGAATGCCTACAAAATACGGAAACCGAAATATTGTTTAGATTTTTATGAAGATCGAATCACTGTTGCGCAGATCAATCACCAGTTGAGAAAAGTTATCTTTCCGTTTCGACGAATCGATGCCTATGCTTATATACTTGTTCATTTAAGTACTCTTTTATACTTGCTCAACATAGATTTTTCATCGCAATTATTTCAAACCTAATATTGATCGAAACTGCTAAAGACACTGTCTACAACACGCAAGGCTTGAATTCATTGCAATTTGTGCCGTTACTTCTTTTTCCTATGCTCTGTGGTTCCCGCATTTGTTCTTAAGCTTGAGGTTCAGGTTATCGCTCAGTTATAATATTATGTTTCGGAATATGATATCGAGAGCTTGAAATATTAAGTGCATGAATTGCGATAGTAACATTGGCTTTGCATCAATGCGCACCTTCCGATTTACCGTCTGATTATATTGTAACTGTTGCGCATTTAATGTTTTGCTGATACGCCATTACACGATTGGGAGAAACTGTGAGGTATTTACCGAACCGCCGAGCATCAGGAACTAAAACAAATCCAGTGAGGCTTTCCCAAACATGGCTCTCCACTGTTCAATGTTCCGCTCATTGCATTCACTAAATCGCTCATAGGTCTTATACCCAAAACGACGCAGACGTTGACAATTGCAAGTGGGTTTTGACTAAATTAGGAAAGCCTAAAGCTCTGTTAATATGACCAGTCTGCAAGAAATATGGTTGAATGATGATGCCAGTTTTTTGAAGTAGGTCGAGCGCCACACCGTACCTCGGCTTCCCATATGACACCGAAATCACAAAATAGGCAATTAAAACTTGGTGCGGTCCTCCACTAATATTCAGCGATATTTTTAGTGTTAACGTGGGAAGTGGCTTTAAAGGGAATTGCCATTTTTATTATATTTTGGTCGGCCTGAGTTCCCGGTTTTGATCGCCAAAAATACTCATAAGGAAACGTAGAAGATCAAGTTTCAGAGGAGCGACGCCAACGATCGAGGCGATCGTGACGCCCTTCACGGGCGTCCATTATCTCTTTTCCAAAAGGATCTTCCCCCAAGCCGACATTGATGCCCCTTTAGTTGATCGGTCCTGCACATGCACTTTTATCTAGATCGTTCGCTAATTTGAACGACATGCAGCAAATATTTTATTACTTTTATATGGGCTATGCGAGTTGCAACGAAAGCGCCCATCAGTCCCATATGACTCATGCTCGGAAGGAATAACTATGAGTGTTTCGACGGCGGGCCTGTGAATTGGCAGAGTGTAAAGGACGCGGCCGCGGCCTCAGAGTTCCGTCGAATCGGCCTCGATCAATTGCTGTCGGTCGGATGAAGTGTGTTCTTCGTCCTTTTCTCACTGTAATAGACCTGGAGCGTGGGGCGTGAAAGCGTCAGTGCAGTCGCCGGAGGCAGAATAGCGCAGTGTTGCGAAATTTTACGCTCTATAATAAGCGCGCGGAAGTGAACGATAGTTGGCTAAAACTGAATAAAAGCGCTTACTTTCTCTATAAAGAAAGAGATAACATTCAATTTAATCTTTTTCTGACACAGTTTAAGTCTGGTAATTATGGAAAAACCGTCAGCGATGAATATAACTCCCGAAGAAACTATGGATCAGCTTTATCCTGGCTGGTGGAATACATCAGTAAATTCAGAAACCGTCTGTATTCCAGCTTGTAACGATATATTTAAACGAGCTTACCTTGGAGCTACAGACCCGAAAGCTGCAAATTTTGACGAAAAGGCTTTCGAAGCCGGAAAAAGGTTTTATACAGGACAAGAAGCTGAAAATTATTTTGTAAGATGCTTCAAGCAACTCAATATTGGAGGTGTTCTGATTTCCGGATTTCACTCTATTGAATTTGCGAAGACATTTAAACAGCAGAACCGTTTCAAAAAATTTGGAATCGAACAGTTTGAGATCGATGCCGTTTTCATCCATCCATTATTGGGATTATTCGCCATAGAAATCAAGGCGGCTCAAGATCTGACTGAAAATTCGAATATCTATGAGTCGGAACAATATAAGAAGGCAGAAAAGCAACTAGAAAACTTCGAAAAACAAATACCATTAATTATTCGAAAAGTTTACAACTCAGAATGCAGTGTACCACTTTACTTTGCTTTTTGTTTTCCCAACGCAGTACTTCCGGAAGATCAAGGACGTAATCGGCAATATATTCACATCGATAAATCATGCTTCGACAATCCGCACAAAATGAAGGAAGTATTCACGAGCCAAGCGAGATTTGCTGGGGACGTTGTGCTGTTGAAAAAGTTTGCTTGCGCTATTGCTACTTATCGTTCGATGGAATTTTCTAGTGCTGGACGGAACGCACTGGCCGTTCACAAAATGATTGATTTGCAGTGCCAATCTCCTTCAAAGGGTTTCGGCCTTGGGGGAAAGATTTCTGGCTGTGACATATTTTGGACTAATGAACAATTAGATATTTTGGAATGCAACCGTAGTGTACAACTAATTAGTGGGCCTCCAGGGACAGGAAAAACTATCATCCTGTTGCAAAAAGCGCTATCAATGGCGCTATCAAAGGCGGAAAAAAAAGATAACATGAAGACACTCATCTTTTGTAGTAATCCAAATCTTCGTCAGAAGTTTCAAAACTATTTCAAGAGCGAAGCTGTTTCAAAATTATTCGTTGACGCGCCTTACGCCCGCCCTGTCATAATTCATTCATTTTTTGATATAACACCTGGATCCGATATTTTCGTGGACGAACTTCCACTAGGTATTATCTCTAAATGGCTCACAATATTTCGTCTCGTCACTCGCAGTGGTCTCGCCGTTATCACCGGCGCTGGTTTTCCTCATCAAAGCGAAATTAGTGCGCAGCTAAGAAATGAATTCAAATCTCTGAATATGCATCACATCGAGATGAAAACCGTCCTTAGATCAACCAAAGAGATATTTAACGTGTGGGAAAAGGAAATTCCAAATATGCAGATGAAACTTGGCCATAATTGCAGTGGACCGACAATCGTGAAAACAACAGCCATCAACAGCCAGCAAATTCATGAAAATACTAGTAAATTAATTAAAAAATGGGTAGGACAAATATCCGCTGCTGAAAGACTGGAGCAAGAAATAATTTCTTCCCAGAAAAGAAGCAGAAAGACAGAAAATGTAGAAAAAGAAAGTAAAAAAGAAGTATATTCCTATTTCGCTGTCATCACTCCTGATATAATTTCTAAAGAAGCAATTAAAAAATATCTTGAACAAAATGGTATTCCGTGTGGCACTATTATCGAGCAATTGGAAGAAGATATTGTTACAGTTTGTGTATTTGATGACGTATTGTCACTTGAATGGCCTTTCGTTATTTTAGTTTCGCTCATTTCATTTGACCTTGGCCGAAGTTATGCCCTGGTAGCTGCATCTCGCTGCATGTCTCAGCTGTATATCATTGAACGGGATTGTATGGATGTTCAAGCAAAAATAGAAAGGAAATTTTATGAGAAAAGCAGAAATTCATTATCCGTATCCCCTACTTTATTCAAAGACCTTGTTATTGAGTCACTAAATGAAGTCGGTGAGACCTTAAATGGTGAAGGTCCAGTCAAGGATATATTTCAGCATGATTTCGTTTGCGCACATATTCGCCTGGACTTTATTTCACCAGAAATATTACAACCTTTTGATGAACTTAAGAACTGCACTACTTTGTTTGAGTGTTTTGAAAAAATTCCACTTTGCGACAATATATGCAAACTTTTGATGCTAGATGATGCGCTTCATGTTTATCTCCAAACGTTAACCAATTTTGACATCTGCAGTGTGCCGAAACCTTTATACATCCGTCTCCTTTCAAACTGCACAGAGTCTGAAAGAAAGAAAAAATTTGACATCTTCATTAATATGATCAAGAAATTAAGTTCCAGATATGAAGAACAAAGGAAAGCAGCTGAACCCTTCATTGACAAACTGAAGCCCGCATTCCAATTTCTCGTTTGCATACTATCGAATCGGCCGAAGCCTGAAATAGAAAAGCAGTATAAAATATTCGTTGCTTATATCATACCTTGGATTTCTGAAGAATTAAAGGGACAGAGAGTTATTGTTGACCCCATCTTTGTGCTAAAATACCTGCTCATTCATAGCCCTGCTGTTCGTAATGGATTGGATGGGGAAATCTTAACTCTTCTGCTTTCGAAATTGGCAGTCGCAGGAGAGAAAAAAATGCAAACGGAGACTGAAAATAGTCATAAGCGTACTATTAGTTTTATCATTTCAAAGAGTGTTGAATATCTTCTAATGTAGAATTTTAATCATGATCGCGAGCAGATGCACACGAAAGCTATTGAATATTGCTTCCCTTCGACATTTGATAGTACTGGGAACCAACAGTGTGCTTGGTTAAAAACGTTTTAATAGAAAACAAAAAGCATATCAGTAGTCAATCCTCTAATTTTCTTTCTACCGCCGCTCTCCTGTGAACCTCAAATGTTTGCTGCAAGCCCTGTCTCTATTTGTTGAACTGCATTTGTTCTTTAATAGCTCAGTGGGCATGGATTCATGTTTATCTATTTCAAACGAACGTGCATCGTACGCTGTAAAGAGACCGAAGCAGAAGAAAACGCAAAACACTTTTTCGGAATTGCATTTATGATAGAAACGGTTAATTTTTTTAAACAAATAATTTGGATTTTCAATCGATTTGAGTGTAATAAATAAGCGTAGTGAGCGATTAATGCTGAGCTGCAGTAGTAGTGTTGGTATAGCACATTGTCTCGAATAAACGTTCGGCTTGTATTTACAGTCTCTTACAAGACAATCAGTAAGCGGATGTTCTTCCGGCTAATGTGTGTATACTGCCTGGCACAAGCCTCCCACTAAAACCTTTAATCGGTCGAAACGCTTGAAGCATTAAAAAATGCGAATACATAAACAAAGATGAGAAGTTTTTACGACTGCTACCACAATTCAATCAATATGTTAATGCATCCAAATATATCTCTAAAGTAAGTCAATTCGAATGATCTTCGAAGAAAATTGCTCAGTACCACCCCAATCCTTATTCCCAATAACTTTCTCTGACAATTCTCTGCATAAAGAACAATCGAAGGTGATAGAAAAATTTTTTAAGAAAAGCAAGGCAATATGATGAATGATTAGGGGAAGAGATTTCGCTTATCGAGGCGTCATGATACCGCGACCGCCATCGACAGGCAGCAAAACGCCCGTGGTGAAAGAAGAGTCGGCTCCTGCGAGGAATGCAATCGCCTTTGCCACTTCGTCCACTTCGCCGACGCGCCCTAGGGCATGCGTCGTCTTCGAGTGTTCCAGGAACTAAAGCATTATCAGCAATCAATCGGTGCACACGAACCACCTCTTTCGGCACTCTTGTAGAATAGGATCCCAAAATCAGCCTTTTTGATGGAGACACGCTTGAATTTATAGTAGATCATTGCATCGAATGACTTGGAGATCTTATTCTACTGGAGTGCTCCTCCTTCCAAACCTGTTTATATTCCTCTTCATTCATTCCAGCTCTCTTGTGCACGTTCGTTCGAATCACACCCGGACTAGAACAGAGAACTTAGCCTTCAACGAATTTTCTAATGAAAAATGAGATTTACTTGACAGCGTTGACACGAACTTGCTTCGGCGCCAGTTCCAACGCAAGACATTTGGTGAACATGTCGACGGCGGCCTTTGACATGCAGTAATATGTAGCGCCAGCAAACTGAAACGGATATTTAGTGTGTACAATGGTCGGCAAAATTGTTCTCAAACATAATAGGAGCTTTGCAATTTTTCATATAACTAGTGCATATAAGCATGTTTTGACGTCGAATGTGACAAAAAATGCGTGGTCCTTAAGTTACGATTGATACTGTAGTTAGAAATCTGTATTCTTACATGAACTTGCCAACGTGGTAAAACTTCAGCCTAAACCGAGACCCACCGCAACAACTAATTCGACCCACGGTAAGTGCCATCGACACTCTTCCTTGACCGGCACTGAACGCCAGCAAAGTACTTACCGAACAGATGCCAGCGATGCTGCTAACATTGACAATAGAGCCTTGCGTCTTGATCAGGTGAGGAATGCAGGCTTGTGTGATGATAATCATGCTGCAAAGTGAGTTGATGATGATTGCGAGAATGAATTTCTTTTAGTACCGTACCTTCGCACATTCACATCGAACTGTTTGTCGTAATCAGAGATAGGCAGCTTAGCGGCTCCTCCACCAACCAATATGCCTGCGGCATTCACCTAAGAGAAAAGTGGTCAGAGACAGAAATGGGCGAAATGTTCAGCTTCTAACCAGCGCATCCAAGCGATCAAACTCTGCAATGGTGTTGTCAACGATTTTCTTCGCGACTTCTTCCTTGGTTATGTCTCCGACCGTAATGACTACCTAAACAGTTAGATAGCTAGTCCAACCGTGCACCGTGACAAATATAAATAATCCGATCCCTCCCCTCAAGGCAGTTGTCTGGTTATACCTCAATTTTATGATCTTTGCAAGCAGCCTCGCATTCCTTTTTGACAGTTTCGAGAGCAGCTTCATCTCGACCGGTGATCGACAAATTGTATCCAGCCTTTGCCAGCGTAACCGCCGTTTCAGCTCCAATGCCGGAACTTGCACCTGAACAATGCTATGTTGCAATATTATTTGAATCTTTTGCAAACAAGGCAACCGGTAATAACGGCCACTTTTCTTGCTTCTGCAGACGCCATCGTCACCTTCGAGCACTAGCAGTGAAAAATATCGCGCCGCAAGTGATTTATAACTATGCACTGCTGCAAGAGATAGACAATGTTGTCAGTTACCTGTTTGTTCACGAACGGTGTTTTGATAACTTTGGCTGTTTTTGTTTTCGACCGGCGCCTTACAATACAGTGCATCAAATTATCTCTTTGAGACCAGGATTCCAAAGAATATGAGCGAAGGTGCATTCGTTGCCGTCCTGTTCCTGGTCATCGTTGTGGTAGAGGTTGTCAGGCGGGTGCTATTCTCTGTCAACCAACTTAGTGGACTAGACCACTAGATGGAATGCAGACTAGTGATTTGTGCTGTTGCCTGCTGAGTCGAGCGGCGACATTCATTTCGGACAATTTTCAGGGGCACGGCGATGTTTCATCTGTTAGGCGACTTAAATTAATAGTAATAATCAAATGATTTTCAGCCCGCATGAAAATTCGTTCTCGTTGTCACGAGAGATATGCAAAGTAAAATACTGTAGTGCAAAGGAAGACTTTACTAGCAACTCTACTTTTATATTGAAATACGCAATATACACCTCTGAGGTTGAGCACATGCTAGCACACCGAGACGGCACAATAAATCAACTAGGAAAAGCCTTCATCTCCGTAAGTGGTCGACTTGCCGGAAGTACCGGACATAGGCGCTGGCGTGTCCCTGTACGGCACCGACGACGATCGCGGCGCAGACTCGGGCGACGACCGGGGAAGGCGAGCAGCCGCTGCCACTTGCTTCCGATACTGTTCGCGATTCTGCTCGCGTAAATCGTCGTAAGTCAGGTCGCGCGATGGCATCTCTCGTGTCTCGCTTTCCACTTGATACTCCTGAAAATTAGTTTCTCAACTCGAATCAAGGCGGGAGGATAATAGAAAAGTTTCGTATTGTGAAACTTTAGGTTAAATCGTACTTGCGCATTGCGTTATTAACGACTTTGGCTTAAGTAGCACACGATATGAAACAGACTCAATTGAAGGCGCTCAGACAGTGATGCGATCGATTGTATGCAATCGTGATAATTAGTCCCTCACAATTGATTGCATTATTGTACGCGCTCAACTAACCGTCGTCGCTGGACTCTGGAGTTCTTGCCCACTGAGTCGGTACAGATATTCTTTGGCGCGGTCGTTGCACTTGTCGAAGGTGAGCAACTGGCCGACGATGAAGGCACCCATGCCGGTGGCGACATAGAAAGGCCAGCGGTTGCCGAACATTTGCAGCTGCGGCGGAAGGAACTTCTTTGCCGCATAGAGCGATGCAACGACAGCGCCGGCGAAGGGCAGCGCCCTCGTCAGCGCCACTTCGCGCGAGCACTCCTTGTACACTCCCATCAGCTCCTTCTGTTGGTCCGAGGAGAGCGACTCGAGCGTCCGTCGCAACACCTCCCTCCGCTCGTCGTCACCTCCCTGCACCAGCGGATTGGTTGCGCCCGATGACGTCTGTGCATAGCCTGCGCGGTCTCCACTAGGCGGTCGAGACGGCTGAGTCGTGCTATAACATCACCAATTCAAAATGTTCCGCTATATCATGGATATAATTGTTCAAAGGAGAACTCCGCTCACTGCTACCTCTGGAGAGAGTACCGTATATTGTTTCAAGCCGCGCATGACAAGCTGGCTAAGAATCATGTCAGTATATCATGATTAGATTACTGCTAAGCTAACTTGTCATGCCTAATTAAGTTTGCCATATACTCTCAGGACTAACGGTCACCAAAGTTCAATAAACATCGAAAACGACACCAACAACGCATTAATGCAAGCAAAAACACTCACTAACTGCCGCCACCGCCGTATGGATCAGGTTGATTTGACATCGACATTTTCTTTTAACTTCGGAGAGAAAACGTTTCGTCGTTTCACAATGCTGCTGTTGTTTTCTGAAAAGAGAAGTTAAATGGCAAATCTAAGATTCGCTGTATTTTTCCGCGAGCGAGTAACCGTTCTACAGACCGGCTGTAGGGGACGACATTGGTCAATTAGCAATGGATTTGTTCATACCCGTATTTATAGTTAAACAGTTTGGTTTCGATAGTAGATGATTTATAAATCTTGTAATTCGTATTCAACTCAAATGCATAATTCAGTTGCACTGATGAAATAATTCTGCAAGAATTACCAAAATGTTCGAGTCGTAAGTTATATATTCTTGTCATGCATACAAATTTAACTAGAAATATTTTACCAGTGCAATTATATGAAACCCATAAGAGTTTAGATAAGTTTACGAAACACGCGATGCAACCATTAAATTTTGCAGCAAAACAACAACAACTCGATGCTGCCCAAACGCTACGAGTGTTCGGTCGCTTCGAAAGTTCTGTATCTTTTGGTCTCGCAACGAAAACGTATGCGGGGGCATTGTTCAACAATACAGAGAAAAAAGCGCGCCGGTTTCTGGCGATGATAGCATTGAATAAAAGTATTAACTTTTCTGTCGCAAAAACTTATTAACTGCATCATTAAAGAATGGATGACGACTTTATGGACGATGAAGACTATGGCCTGGTTCGTGCGGGCAAATTTCTACACTTTTTTCGCTGTTATTGGCCCCTATATT
>NIUQ01002653.1:0-21316 GCA_002796945.1 Plectus sambesii
TTTTCGAAAAATTCTGATGCGTTTTTCGGAAATCCCGACCTGAATTACCCCTGGATTACAAATTTCATCATAATCTGACGCTTTTTTGTTAACTGTGCCGAGGCGCTGACCAAAAAAGCTCGATGCTGAGAAAAAGTCTTTCTTGAGGAAAGGTTTCCATAAAAAATCCCAGTTGGTTTTGTGTGTGGATTCGACATGATGCACTTTATTGAGCTGACTGAGATTCTGAGTGCGGAGGTTGAGCTTTATCAGAAAAGGATACACTGTGATGTAAAATGATGAATGCAAGTATCCTGTAGTTATTTCTGGCTTAACACAGTGCTCAAACGTAAAATCATGGTACATAACCAGAATTTGATATATAATTAGCCATGAAATTCTTTATTTCTGATAGAAAACTGAGCCCTAATTGACCAAATGCCAAAAGTTCATACTGGACTGTTTCTGATTTTGAGGCTGGACTGCAAGTTACAATTCTCTAGCAATGCAATTAAATGTGTTTTTTGGATTCATGGCAGCCCACCAAACGATCAGATAGTTATTAGAACAAGGCTTCCTATACCCAAATGCCAAAGAAGAAAGCCTAAACAATCCTTTTTTCTGCAACATAAAAATGATTCACTTGATTTTTTGAAAGAACTTCTTCTTTGTATTAGCTGTATATTCCCACTACGGCGCAGGTTCAGCTTTTTGGGTCTTTTGCTTCCAGTTCTTGCGATTGGCTGCGCCGTGCTCCGTCACGCGGCACGCCGTCATGTTGTTGTGTATTACATCCATCCATCTGTGCCTTGGTCTTCCGTGTGGCCGCTTACCCTCAACTTCTAAATGTTGTACTACCTTCCTAGCATAGTCATCAGGCCTTCTTGTGACATGGCCATACCAGCATAGGCAGTGTTCTTGAGCCTTATCTGTGATTAGTGCCATACTGAGTCGTTTACAAATCTTGTAAAGCCGCGTCACCCCACAGGTCCAACAAAGCATCTGCACCTCAGTTGTGTGTATTGTCTATTTACGCCTCCAGGCTGGTGCCCAGCACTCACTTCCATACATCAGTGCTGGCTGAACAACTGTCCTGTAGATCTTACCTTTCAGTCATAGCGGCATCTTTTTGTCACACAGTACACCTGAGCATTCCCGCCACTTGAGCCAGCTACATGCCATCCTTGACTTGACATCTGCATTGATATAACCTTCTTCACTGAGCACTGAGCCAAGGTACTTGAAGCTCTCTACTCTGGTGATTGGGTTGCCATCGAGGTTGATGGTGTTATGGTTAGCTGTGTCAGGTCCTGTGGCCATGTACTCTGTCTTTGCAGTGTTGATCTGCAGGCTGTGCTGGTGTAGGCGGTCCTACCACTTCTTCAGCTTCCTCTGTAGGTCGTCCTGGTATCTAGCGCCCAGCACAACGTCATCCGCATAGAGCATTGTCCATGGTGCTGGCTCCAGGAGGTCTTGACAGACAACGTCGAGTACTGTAATGAAGAGGTATGGGCTGAGTGCTGAGCCCTGGTGCACCCCAAGAGTCACTGGTGTACGTGGGGTGTTCTACGTACTTCTATTAATAATGGATGGTTTATTCAACAGGGAGCCAGTGTAACAGCATGGTAGCATAACAGCAAGTGAGTTATGTTAGCCGGCCTTAACGGCGCGTCTGTGAACGTCTACACACAACAAAGCTTTTTACTGTGATGCGTCATATAGTTCTTATGCCTAAAGGTTTGGCCGAGGGCCGACACCTCCCTTGCGATTTGTCAGCGACGGGATGTATTGCTGCTGCGGACGTCGTTGACGTTCAGGATATCGAAGTCCTTCAGGAAGTGCGCCAACCGCATCAGGTGCGGCTTCGGGTTCCACTTGTGCTGGAGTAGCATCTTCAGGAACAATTTGTTTTTGGACTTGAGCATCTGGTAGGGTGTTTTGAGACAGCTCTTCTTCCAGGTCAAGGTCTTCAAATGCAGTTGATTTGCCAAAACGAGAATGGAGCTGATTTGCATGAGCTTTCCAAGAGCGACCGTTGCTCAATCGCACAAGATAGATGATGCCTCCTAGTTGCTTTTCAATGAATGCGGCAGACCAGTTTGCACGTTCTCCAAGTGAAGCTGTGTTAACCCAGACTGGCTGAGCAAACTTGAACTTTCCGTTTGTGATAGTAACTGGTGTTGAGGGTGGTACTGCAGCAGGGTGCAGACAAGCCAGTTCCGTTCGAATCTTCTGATTGAAAAAGGATTCAGCTGGAGCGATGCCCGTAGTAGAATGCGGGGTCCAGCGGTATGAACGAAGGAATGACAACAGTGCCTTCAACTTATTTGTGACACCACCATTCTTCAGCTTTTGCATATCTTCTTTGAAGGAGCGCACAAAGCGCTCACAGAGGCCATTGCTCTGCGGATGATAAGCTGGTGAATTTATGTGTTCAATGCTGTACTTATTGTAGAAGACAGTCATCTCTTGACTGTTGAAAGGCGGACCGTTGTCAGAGACGTTGGCGGTGCAGGGACCACAGAAGCCAAAGAGGCGTTCAAGCACTTGAATTGTCTTCTTAGCAGTCATCTCAGTTCCCATTGCTTCGGCAAAAGCGAATTTTGTTTTGGCATCTTTGATCAGTAGCCATTTTTCCTCCCAGAAAGGGCCAGCAAAGTTGATGTGCACTCGTTGCCAGGGAAGATCTGGTTCAGGCCAGGGTTGGAAGTCAGCTTGTGGCTTTGGCGCAACGAGGGCGCAACTGTGACAACGTCGAATGATGTCTTCGATATCTTTGTCCATTTTCGGCCACCAGACATGAGCGCGAGCGTACTGCTTCGTCTTCACTGTGCCAAGATGAGATGCATGTAGCTGCTGAAGAAATTTTGGGCAAAGTGATTCAGGGATAATGACTCTGTCATCGCGGAGGAGAATGCCGCTGTGGAACGAGAGATCGTCTCGTTTTTGAAATAGACTGATGATTTCACTGTCAGTGCCGGTGTCGTATATAATATTCTGCCCGTGTAATACTCTGCCGGCAGACTATCACACGCGTAATATTCTGCCGGGCAGAGTATTATATGGGTCAAAGCTGTGGGATCCTCTGCCCTCCGTGTAATACTCTGCCCTCAAGGAAATCTTATTTATCCCGCGTAAAGTCAAGGGGAAAATAAAAAAGAGTGTTAGTAACACCTTAGTACAGTGTAAGAAAGTCATGGAGTGAGAACAGGCTCAAAATGATCGTTTGCTGAGTATACAAGAATGGTAGTGAGATGGTCTGAATAGTCAGAAGCTGGATTTTGTTTTTTGGGTATTTGGGATTTGGGGAAAAATGGGGAATTTTGGGAATTCGGGGCCTGGAAATATATGAGGATTTTTTCTCTGAGGCTCGCGATCTTCGCCGTAACTGTTTGAGAATGATAACAGTGAGCCGTGCTTGAGAACGAAACACATACTCCTGCTCAGCGCAATATTTTATATTCTAAAAGTTAAAATGTCGGCTCAGTCAATTAAGCCGTGTTTTCGACGTAAACTGTGTCCTATTCATATTACGGCATTAAAAAGCACAGCTTACTAGTATATGTGCGATTTGTACATCATGTGAGGCAAATTTATGTTAAGAATGTAAGGGCAGAGTATTACATGCTGGGCAGACTATTACACGTATAATTCTCTGCCCGGCAGAGTATTACACGTGTAATAGTCTGCCGGGCAGAGGATTACACGGGCAGAGTATTATATACGCCACCAGGAGCCAGTTTAGTAGGCCATCCATCTTGCATGAAGTGGTAGACTTGCTGAAGTGAAGAGGATTTCTTTGTAGCTGCAGCGATGTGTTCAGTCTGTAGCGGATTGTTATCCACAATTTCTTGATGAATTGAATAGACGTGTAGTGCATATGTGTCGTGAAACGACTTGTCAGGGCCAGCAGGTAGCCGTGACAGAGCATCGGCGTTGCCATGCTGCTTTGTAGATTTGTAGCTGATGGTGTATGAATATCCCATCAGACAGAGGGCCCAACGCTGCAGTCTGTTTGCAGTTGATGTTGGAATGCCTTTTGCTGGGTGAAAAATGCGACCAGGGGACGATGATCGGTGATCAATTCAAATTTTCGACCAGCAAGGAATTGGTTAAATTTCTTCAAACCATAGATGATCGCGAGCGCTGATTTTTCAATTTGGCTGTATCTCTTTTCTGCGTCCTCTAGCATCTTCAAAGCGAAGGCAATTGGTTTTTCTAAACCACTCGAGTAGCGATGAGATATGACAGCGCCGATTCCATACTCAGACGCATCGGTCGCAAGTAGGAGAGGAAGCGAAGGATCATAATGTACCAGCGTTGTGGCGTCAGCCAAGGCAGTCTTCAATTTAGTGAAGGCAGCTTGACATTTTGGCGTCCACTTGAAATGCACTTCTTTCTTTTTCAGCTCGTAGAGCGGCGTACAGAGGTCGGTGTAGCCAGGAAGGAAGCGATTGTAGTAGTTGATTTTCCCCAAAAATGCTTCGACATCGTGAATGTGTCATATGCCTTGGAGCGACCCGTGCCTTGAAGCGACCAGCTGCGTCGCACTACAGTTCTATGACGTAGGTCACTCCAAGGCACAAGCCCTTGAAGCGACCTGTAGTGCGACGCAGCCGGGTTTAACATAGGGTTGCTCCAAGGCATACGACAAATGCATGTAGGATTCGGGATTTGTAGTAGCGGTTCAACACGTTTCGGATCGGGTCGCTTGCCATCCTTTGAGATAACGTGTCCTACGTAGGTCACTTTGTCTCTGAAGAAATCGCACTTTTCTTTATGGCATTTGAAGCCAAATTCTTTGAGACGGGTGAGAACCATTTTCAGTGTGTTCAGATGCTCTTCTTCAGTGCGCCCCGTGATGATGATGTCATCTAAGTAGGCGGCACAGAAAGGAATTCCAGCCAGGAGTTCATCCATAACGCGCTGGAAGATAGCAGGAGCTGAAGAGATGCTGAAGGGCATGCAGTTGTAGCGAAAGAGACCAAGAGGCGTGTTGATTACCACTAAGTTCTTGCTCTCTTCTTCCAATTCAATTTGCAAGTAAGCATCAGCGAGGTCAAGCTTGGTGAACTTTTCGCCACCATTCAGCTTGAGGAAGAGCTCATCCACAGTGGGAATAGGATGCTCATCCACATCAATCTGCGGATTGATAGTGACTTTGAAGTCGCCACAAATGCGGACCTTGTTGTTGGGCTTTGGCACAACCACCATGGGAGCTGCAAAGCCGCGGGGGTTGTAGTCAATTTTCTCAATGATTTTCAAGTCCACATTGCGTTGTAGTTCTTCATTTGTGAGTTGCTGACGTGCAAACGGAATCGGGCGCGGTTTGAAAAATCGTGGTTGAGCATCTGGTCGCAGATGTAGAGAAGCTTTGATTTTACTGCAGTGACCTAGCCCAGGACTGAATAGCTCGGGGAACTGATTCAGGATGTCGTCCAGCTTCTGTCGGGAGTAAGTGGACTTGACTGTGCCAATCGTTGGCATTTTCGGATTCAGCGGGGCTGATTTTCCATAGATGTGGGCGTTGAGGTCGATTTGCAGTGACTTTAGCCAATTTCGTCCACAAATAGCTGTTCCGGAGCCATGCACGATTGTAAGAGGTAGCTGAAGCGTCTTGCCATTGTAGCTGACCTTGACGGTGCATTCGCCTTCAATTTGTAAAGAACGACCTCCCCAGACTGAAAGTGACGCAATGGTCTTGGATAGTTGGAGAGGAGGCTGGCCAATCTTCTTCCAGTGATCAAGGTTTGCGATCGAAATGTCTGCACCCGTGTCTAATTGGTAGCTGTGACACTGAGTTGGAAGAGTTGCGGAGAATTTGATGACTTGGTTGCTGTTAGAATGACTGCATTGCATGATGCCTTCTTCTTGTTAGGGCGCTGGCTAGCTTGCTGGGAGTTGTGGTTGTTTTTCTGCTTGGAAGAAGAGTTGCCGGAGGCATTTTATATGCTTAAGCAGGCGGCAGCAATGTGGCCTTGCTTGTTGCAAGTTTCGCATGTGCTCTTGCGGTGCCAGCACTTCTCACGGTCGTGGCCGGATTTACCACAAGAGAGGCAGGTGCTGTGCTTAGCCGTTTGCGAAGGTTGTGGTCTGTTCCATTCCTTTCTCTTGTTCTGTTCTCCACCCTTCTGGGTCCCTTGTAGTTGGTGAATTGCGGGCGTAGACGAAGACAGTGACTGGTCAAAAGACATATGCTGTAGCTCTTGTTGAAGGCGTTCAGCAGATAGCGCAGTCGTCAGTGTGTCCTCCCATGATGGATCAGTCAGCCGCAGAAGGATCTGGCGAATCTTGACATTGCTAACTCCAATCAGAAACGCATCACGGACCGCACGCTCAATAGGCTTGTCCTTTAACGCACTGGAGTCAAACGCGCAGTGATGAGCCCTCTCCCAAAGTGAGGCAGCAAAGTCAGCGATAGACTGGCCAGGGAATTGCTTGCAAGCCCAGAAGTCGTAGGTCGCCGTCATGACGTGCTTGGAGACGTCATAGTTCGTATCCAGCCTTTGTAGGAGAAACGCAAAGGTGATGACAGAATCAGGCAGCGCAGCAGGCATAATGAGGGACTGTAGCAGTGTATAAGTTTGCTCTCTGGCCCAAGCAAGGAAGCAAGCTTTGTGTTGGTCGGTAGCCACACGCTGCGCGATGAGATGAAATTGTAAGATGGTCGCGATAATTCTGCCATTTGATGGAGTCAGGGTCAAATTCAGGAAAAGCAGGAGTGAAAAATTGGATGATGGAATGCTCTGGTGCGGACAGTCCGGCATCAGTAGTAGAATCATCACCGCCAAAACCACCAAACATGATGCAAGGAGAAGAGGGAAGGGGCTAGGTAGAAAGGTAAAAGCCATCGTCGCCAATCTGTACTTCGGGTAGGCGTACTTCAAGTAGTATTGTGTATTCCGCTTAGTGTGTTAACGGATTTTATTCAACGTGGGGAGCAGACCTATAGGTACAACTGTTTAGCTCAAACGCCACAGACAGCAAGCAGGGCTGTAAAGCAGCAGACAGCATGTGCTAAGTTTAACACAGCAACTGAGGGTGTTAAGGCTAATTAATCACACTGCCTTAAGGCAGTTGTTTCGGCCGTGGGCCAACACACATTTAAAGAAGTGCGTTTTTTTCTTGCAAATATAGAGAAGTGCGGTTCTTTCTCGCACATTTAAAGAAGTGCGGTTTTTTCTCGCACTTTTTAAATAAATGCGCTTTGACGGCACAGTGAAAGCGTGCAGTTACTTCTTACACAAGTTAAAGAAGTGCGGTTATTTCTCGCAGTTTTAAAATGCTCGCGTTTATGCGACACAGTGAAAGAGTGCGGTTATTTCTTGCGCTTTTAAAGAAGTGCGGTTATTTCTTGCTCTTTCAAACTGCACGAATTTCTACAGCACATTTAAAGAGTGCCGTTACTTCTTGTCGCGAAAGCAAGAAACGCAGAATTAAAGAGGAAAGGTCAGAAAAAAGGTTACTGAGTTTTTATATCAAAAGCTGTCACGCAGCTAATCAAAGGTTACTGATTGATTGCGGTCTGACGCACATATCGTGATGCATGCAAGGAAAACCCTATCACGCTCCTGTCTGCACGCCTTCCTCAGACGAAAAGGAAGGCACTTGATTTCTAGAATCTGGTGAGAGATAACTGCACTCACTAGAATCGTCTCGCTTACTGTAACCCGTATTGTGTTAGTATATCTTCTATATACATCAAGTAGCGAATAAAGAGCTTTTGTAAAAGAAAGAAAAATTCACAACACTTCTTGCACATTCAAAGAAGTGCGGTTTCCTCTTGCACATTTAAAGAAATGCGGTTATTTCTCGCACTTCGAAAATGCATGCGTTTATACACACAGAAAACCATACGTCGCCGGTGACGCACCATACGTCACCGGGGACGTATGGAAAGGAGATTACGTCATATACGTATGATACGTTAAAATGTTAACGCGCCCATACGTCAAATTGGACGCACCCATACGTCAAATGGGGATGTGAGGCGCGTAGCTCGTAGATCCTCCTGCGCGTCTTTATTAACTTGGTTTTTCTTGCTTTACTAGCTTATGCTTACTCGTGTGAATGTTTTTAATGCTAATGATGGCTTTCTCTAGAAATTTTTTTCATTTATGGAATCGACCAGTATAAGACATTCAAATTGAGCGCCAAACTGCAAATCTGCTGCCAAATATTCCGCATCATTTGCCACATACCACAAAAGAACAAAATATTACGATCCGCGCAATCTTGCAACAATCACTTCGACATATGATTTATTTTGACAAATTCGACATTACAAAAATAATTTCTACACATACGAGAATAAGGACGCTTTCATACTCGGTCGATACAACAACACTATAGCAACTACAACAATAACGAACAGCACAGCAACAACAAAGTGAGCACTATTGTCTCCCTAGGTTGGTGTCAGGTCCCAATTAAATTTGTAATTGTAACGAGTTCTGTGCAAGTCATTAAGTTTTTGGAATCTAATGAATCCGAAATTGCTAATGAATGAAGAACTTTGAAAGAAGCAAACTGAGAAATTTTGACTGCAGGCAAACTAAGAGAAAAGCTTCTCCCAAGTTTGCCTGGAAGCCGTAGTTCCTTTCAAATGTTGCAAGCTGTACAATCGTTCAAAGAAAAAAGACATTGTTCTAGAGGTCGGGAGGGTAGTTGAGATTGAATACATAGACACACTTCAAAAGGATCACAACTGCGCAGGTGAAGGTCCCGTCCACCGCGATCATGTTGCCTTCAATCATGATGAAGTACGGCGTTGCGCCGTTACCGAATTTCACGATAAGTGGTCACTTATCAACAACTCGATTTTTGGCTCTTAAAAAACTTTGCTCGAATCGTGAGTATCCTGAAAAAATGTACTTATTGGCGAGTTTAAATCAAAGAAAAAGCTCACTTCAGCGTCCAAGTACAAGGTGACGAAAAAGTTCTGACACACTGCTTTTTTAGTGTAACTCGGAAACCACTGAACCAAATCGCTTGAAATTTGAAACAGAGTTTACTGTGACTCTTTGCTATGTCCATCTAACACCATTCAATTCAATCATCTCTGGAGGAAATAGCACATCGCTAACTTTTAGAAAAAAACGCACTAAAGCATGCATGATATATCCGCCATTTTAAATTGTTATAACTTTTTAAGTTCTTTACCGATTCAAATTAAATTTACAGGTTTTGTAAAAGAAATGAGGACAATTTTATTGTTTTTTCTGAGCGTAAATCCGTGCATAATGAGTAAGGATATTGCAAAGCGCGCAAAGACAACCCAATTCCGTTAAGTGCCTATGCGTCGCAAACAATTCACTTCCAAAGGAGAGTTTATGTTTGCTTGGCCATATCTTGACAAATTAATGATCAAATTTAATAATTCTTCTTTCCAATGAAACCTGAACACTTTTAGATAATTTCTTGTAAGTTCCAGCTTAGCTAAATTAATTTGAGCCAAGTTATTCAACAGAATAATTAGAGCATTACTTATTAGCCAAGGTAATAGGTAGTCTTTGCGCGCTTTGCAATATCCTTGCTCATTGTGCACGGATTTACTCGCGGAAAATAGCAATAAAATTCTCCTCATTAGTTCTACAAAATCTGTAAATTTCATCTGAATCGGTGTAAAATTCAAAAAGTTACTCACAACTTGAATGGCAGATTTAACTGAGACACCATGTTTGTGCTGTTATGCATTTTTTTCTGAAAGTTACTGACGTACTATTTCCTCCAGAGGTGACTGAGTTAAATAATATAAAAAATGGTCGTAGCAAATAGTCACAACAATTTCTGTTTCAAATTTCAAGAGATTTCGTTCAGTAGTTTCTGAGTTACATTGAAAAAAAGGTGTTGCAACTTTTTTTTCACCACGTAGACCTGGTTAGTTGACTCAAAATGAGACAGTGAATGCGCTTGTGGAGAAGCTGAACCAGAAGCTTGATGGAAATCAAAGTGACTTCATCTAAAAGATTGCAAAGCATAGCCAAGTGCACCAATTTACTATGAATGTTACCTTGATTGCGGTCCGCCGTCAGTTCAAGTTCGCCAGTCGCAGTTTGTTAGCTGCTTCGAGTCAGCTCTTTTTTGGCATGGTCATGAATTTTTGCACAGAAATCTGCCCATTTCTCGATGAAATTGTGCAGAGGTCATTTGTACTCACTCTAAATGATTTGGAGAAAGTCCTGGTTGATCTAAAGAAGAAAATATGTAAGACCAAAAACATGGTTTGGCATACCAAATCTGAGCAAGTCAAGTATTGGTTGAAACGCATGAAGATCGATGTCAAACGTTGAGTAGGCAGAAGCGATTGTATGAAACTGCGACGCAACTGGCTATAAACTCTCTTAAGTTTGCAAAAGTAACAATCAGTGCTAACAAAGTTAGCTTGAATAGTTCTGGAAGCCTTCTTTCCTTGCTATCATATTCAACATTATTTAGTGTCCAAGTCTATTTGCAATTTCTCTTCTATTTTATTTTGGACAGTATGGTCAACCAGTCCAATCTGTTTTTCTCCTGCATCCAACACATTAAGCGATCTTCTAAGACCTTATTTTCCCTCTCGATGAGCCCATTCGTTTCTGAGTGGTGAGAGAACGATTTGATGACCTGAATTTTATGTTTCCTATTCTTTAAAATCTTCCTAACTATTCTCTCTTCATCTGATAACTTTGTTGACCTGTACCAGGTGAACTTGTTCTTCCGTGGTGTCTTCTTCATTGTTGTCGCAAGATAGAAGTCACTAGCAGACCCGTGGAAATTTTCCACGGGTTGTTTTATAAAATTCGGAAGCGCAACAATTTACACACGCGCGCTGTAATTTCACGTCTGTTTTTCTACGCCGATCATGTGCGTCACTTCCATTTTTAATTGGGCGCTCTGCGGCTCTGTCTGGCCCTCTCACGCGCTCCAAAGTCAAACTTCTTGCTTACCACCTTTAGCCGTTGAACGGTACGAAATTAAATAGTTCCTGACGTTCGCCGGGAGAGGGCGCACAGATCGGTTAGGGCCGGGCAGATTCTGACGCTTGACGCGAAGGGACCCCAGCTCCTACTTAAAACGAACAGATTTCAAGGCTTGCCGTGATGGGCCCTTGCCTTTACTAAGAACGGGCATATTCCAACTCTTGCTTCAAAGGGGGCCCCGACCCGTACTAAAAGCGGGCAGATTTCGACGTTTGCCACGACGGGGCCTCGGCCCGTACTAAGCGAGGACAGTTTCCGACGTTCGCCACGAGGGGCGCTCAAACCGCGATCGGGCCAATCAGAACGTATTAGGGCGGGGCAAACTGTGACACACAGACAGATGGACAAGAGTAATTATATATAGAGAAGTTCTTCAGCCGCATCAATTAGCCATGAGCCATTGTTGGAGGTCTCTGTCCCAGGGTGGAACCATCTGCCAAGGGCAGGCGAAGACAGATTGGCTGCTAATCGGCAGTTTGCATTGATACCAATGATTTTCAAATGGTAACTGGGAAGAAAGCAGATGAGGGTAGAAAACTTATCATAGAAGTCCTCCTTTTCTGCTTCAGTCACTGCTTCTGTAGGGGAATGTGCGCTGATCAACCAGATTGAACTTGTACCATCTTGCAGCAGAGCTCATGCTAGACGATTGACTTCACTTCAGAATCGTATGATGAATCTCACAAGGTCTGATCTTACAGCAATTTTGCATCCTCCTACGCCTTGGTCGTCTGCATCACCAGTCAATAGAACGTATCCTCTTGGTCTGAAGTTGGGTGTTGCTTGAGGAGGAATACTTATGGTTGGCTTGCCCTGTAATCAGCATTCTTGGACAAAGGCAATGGAAGCATTAAGGTCATTGAGCAGCTTTGAAAGGAGGCATTGTTGCTCTTCGAAGTGCGACAGTTTAGCGTGACAATCTTTGTGGTCTTCTTCCTTTGTGGTAGATGCTAGTCATTGTGGTCTAGTGAGAAGCCGTGGCCCTAAAGAGGGCCGTTGGGTTCGGGTGCTTGTGCTTGCGCATTTCGACATTGCGTTAGTACTGGCTCAGAAACAGTCAACGTGTCTGGCTCGTTGAGTGAGGTCAATTGAGAACGTGAATTTAGTCGCCAACAGGGGCACCACAAGAGGGTATCACGTCTCTCTCACACGCGCCCCCTTATATTACATACCTGTTGATATGTGCATAAAATTTCATGAAATTCGGTCACTGCAATGGAAAGTAAGAGGGGATGACTAGCTAATTCTGAGACACTCTGTATAACGACGCACCGACAGACAATTGCTTAATTTCACTAGTATGCTCCTAGCTCTGGGAAAACAGCGCCATCACACTTAGGCACGTATCGTCGTTTGGGCAGGTTTGGAAGCTCCCAAGCGACAAATACTTAGCGAAGAGCCTTTGTTCAATCTAAAAAACTTTTTGACGAGAATGATGACGAAGCAACGATGAAGAAACAGGCGCTCGGAACTTTTCAGCGTCTAGGGTACAGAAGGCCGATAAATGGAACGCAAAAACTCACTTTTGTGAAACTTGCGACGGCGAATTCAAATCGATGACGATGCACAGAGTCGATCCTCACTAAGCGGGATACAATGACGTATAAATAATCGACAGGCGTTGAGGGAACTGCTAACGTAGACTGGTGAAATCCAAGTAATCAAAGATTTAAATCTGAAAATCCGCGTTTAGGAACAAAATCTCTAAACTATAAAAAGGGAGATTTCCACAACAGTGCTCAAAGGAACGAGACGTCTTACCTTTGACGAATACTGTAAATTAAAGAAATTGAAAACGATCATATATGGCCGCATGCATGCCTCTCTGGAGATTTATCAAAGCATTTTTGCAAGTATCTCGTAAGATTGACCGAAAACGTTAGCCGGCCATATTTCCCCCGGTATTGTTACGTATTGCTAATTTAATTATTAACGTAAACAAAAATAACGGCTTTTCTGCTGTTAAATTAACTGTAAGATTCACATAATGTTATAGAAGACGTAGCGTGCCGTTTACAAACTTCAAAAAATGCTGCGATAGCCACAATGAATTTTACAGCTTGAATATTCGTCTAGCTGAATTTGAAATTCGCGCATTAACCTTATCATTTTTTCGTGTGTAAGATTTTCCATTAATTTTGACGCGAGCGAACGTCATTTGGACGCGCCCATGCGTCACCCAGGACGTACCGGTACGTATATGACGTTGACGCGTTTGGAAATGACGTATGGTTTTCTGTGAATACAGCACAGTTAAAGAGTGCTGTTGTGCCCGGGGGCGGTTTCTCCCCCCTTGACCTTGGCTTGTGTCGTTTCAGTCTGGTTCTTTCGAACAGTTTTACTAGCTGGCAAGCATCCAAAACGGGACAACTAAAAATGAACGACGATAACAAATAAAGATGGCGCGGCCTAAAATATGCCCCTTATTCAGGGGGCCCGCGCATTTGACAACCCCCCTTTTTATGGAAACAAGCTGTCGCCCCGACAGAAAACGGCAAAGTGAGGGGGGAGGGAGCCGATCAATAATCCCAACCCGCGACGCGAAACGAATATCATGAATGGACAATGCGCGACCAAGGGATACAACAAAATTCGAAACGAATACAACAAACGAGACCTGATCTCTCCAAAAGACAATGCCACACGAGAGCAAAAAGAATACAGTGAACGGTCATAATCAACTTTGGAAGAAAACGATTCGACAACAAAAACGAAGATTCAACATGAACACACAACGAGATATCATCAGTTCATCGGTGACGACCGTAAAGCGGAAGAGTGTGAGCAGCGAGACATCAGCGACGATGATAGCTGATGAAAGAGGCACGACCCATGCCATCGCCAAGGCAGGGCTCTCGGTCGGCCTCACGACTCATTGCCTTCTTCATCCATGGCGGGTGAACTAGGATGGCGCGACAAGGCATCTGCGACCATATTCAGGGTACCAGCGCGGTAACGAATTTTCGGATTCAACTCGGCGAGGACCTGGAGCCAGCGATAGTGTTTTGAGGGCAGAACGTCACCGCCATGTGGCATAGCGCTGGTCGACTTGTGATTGGTGATGAATTTATACCAATCGATCTCGCCGCGTTCGTCATCCGTGCGGGCGAAAACCTCAGCGTACTCCGTCCAAAGCTCCCGAACTTGATGACATTCCTTATCATTGAGGTTGGAATTATTCAGGCCGATCAGTTTGTGCAACTGGTCGATGCGCTTCTTCAATTGAGGGGGGGTATGCATCGTCGTACGTACACCAGCCACATTTCATGTATGGTTTGTGCTTGGCTCTATTCGCTGCAACAGCAGTGGTTGCCAGACTAATCTCCACCTCGTTCTTGTGAGAGTGTGAAAGAACGCCCGGTTTGGCCATGCCGATAAGTCGGCCGACTTCAAGCCTTACTGGCTGTGTCAGCCAGTTTTTTGCGAAGAGCTTCACTTTACCCTCTCTGGGCGCAATGATTGCACCTGGGCAGTCTACACCCGTCTGTTGGAACAATTTGATGTCTGGATGGAAGTATGTGACTTCATCGTCACAAAGTTTTAATTCGTTGTTGAGGTCAATGGAGATGATGGTTGTGCGGCCGGCGTGAAGGAGTTGCAGTTGAGAGAGCGTTGTGAAGCATGCATTGGTCACATTTACTTTTGGCGATGGGTCGACTGTTTAATATTTTCTGTTTATGGCGTCTTTGCTGTCAAGTACTTGCCATGCTTGATGGATCAGATCGCGCGCTTCAGCGACCTGAACGTCAGGGGTGGCAATCGGACGAGTTGGACCCATGATCGCGGCAAAGTTGACTCCCCCGAGTAGGTTATTCAACCCACCCAACAGTGGGAATATATCTGTTCCTAACAGGAACGGGTGGTTCGCCTCGCGCATGACATATAACAAGCACTCGCTGCGATACTTGTTGTATTGCAATGGAACCCGGAGCGCGACATCAATGGTCAGTGGTATGCCCAATACGCCTCTAACTTCCAGGCGCATATCTACGAGCACGTCATGCGCATTAATCACCCCTTTGAACATTTTCAAGTATTCAGTGCAAAGATCAAAGGAAATGAGACTGGATGAGCAGCCCGAGTCAACGAGTGTACTGACAGATAGTGGCGACTGCTTCAATCCTACCGGGCCCATTAAAATGTTGATGAATGGTTGTGATGTCGATAAATCACAAAACTCCAGGAACATTGCGCTTGATTGCAAAAGCATTTCTTTGGTGGACAGCAACAATGTGCTTGGTCCATCTGCAGACATGACATGGGCATTTGATTGCCTCATCGTTGATTGATTGTGAGGTCGTGATGGGTCTGCGCAATTGAGAATTCAGTTGTGAAAACCAGGGCTACCATCCATATCGCGGCATCCATCTTTATAACTGAAATTGTCCTTGTACATTTCTACGCGGTTCAGTGCGATTGGCGAAGAGAAGGATGGTGGCGCCCCAATTGGATTCATATGACTATCGGAGGCTGATGAAGCAATGGTCGTCTGTTCGTTGAAGTGTGACGCGTTGTCAGGATTCGTGGAAAACTTGCGCGTCTATGAATAAGGATGATTTGACCAATCTGTAGGATTCTTTTTTTCCTCTTTGTTTGTGTCTAACGCTTTGAACGTCTTCACGCGTTCTTCTTCCTGAATCGCGCTCCTGAACCGCTGCTCGAATGACGCACTATCCTGTTCATGGAGGGATGCGTTTTGCCATCGATCCAAGATGTTCCTGGAGAAGATGGCGGCTAACATGCTATCGGTCTATTTGGCATCCATTTTGATGAGAGCAGAGCATGACAGCTTTTCCAGATCCGTTCCAAACTCCATCACTGATTTGTCAAGTTGCATAGTGCGACTGGTGAATACAGTCATTGTACTCGTCAAGGACTGTGTGTTGACAAATCGCGCTTTCAGTTTCGCCATGGACTTGTTGTAATCGTTTCATACGATTGTTGGTAGATTGTCAAAGTATTTCAATGCGAGATCCTTCAAAGCGCATTTCAACCACCAAAGTTTCTGTTGATGAGTTGACGCACCTACAAGGGAAGTAAAATCAACAAAATCTGCTTCCCAATGGTCGAACAACCGTTCCGAGAGATCTCCAGAGAACCGCGGCATGGCCTGAGCATCGAGCGCTCAATGAGGCGAAAACGAGGGACTACTGAGTGAAGCTGCCAACGTCTGCTGGGTCAACGCCATCTGCTGCAATAATGCGGCAACGCCCAAATCGGGGTGCTGCACTGACACGTTCGTCTCTCGCGCCAGAACTGAACTAGGCAACTGCACCTTCAAGTGAAAAGTGGGCGACAATGGACAACTCTCAACCGGTGTGCTTCGGGAATTGATGCACGACGGCAGCTGCGTAACCTTGGGCCTGACAGACGCCAAATGTAATTGGTCCAAATGACCCATGCACTGGTCCGATCAACTACCTACCTTGGCAGTCAGAGCGATTTTAGTGTAGTCGCGCTCTCGTTTTAAGACATGAATCTTACGAGCGGCCTCTGCCAGCTCGTTGTTTTTCAGCCTAAGAGATTGCTCACACAACTGTAAACGCTCATACAACACATTGTGTTGCGTGGCGAGGTTTGACCAATGTCAACGCAATTCCTCTGCTTCGTCCCACAGTTGCTCCTGCATTTTCGCCTGTTCGGCATGCATCTCATTCAACTGCTCATTAAGCTTGGTCACTGTTTGTTCTCGCGCGATCAACTGCGTTTGCAGTTTGTCGATTTCTCGTCTGTGACCTGTACTCAGTCCGACGGTAATGACGTCATGGCGCGCGGTCTGTAGACCGGGCGTTGTGTCGTCGCGTTTGGTGTCGACGCAATCAGTGTCGATAACGGCGGCCTCATGATCGGACTCTACCGAGTGATCATTCTCACTAACACCATGGCGTTCACCCGCTTCTATCGAAAGGGAACTGCCCTGATGAAGACGGTCTCCGTCCATGCTGCAATATTCACTTCCGATTCTATCAAATCGAGTGAACGACGCTGCTGCAAACAGAGTTATTCCAGACTCGGCAAGGGATTCTCCATGTTGTGCCCAGGGGCGGGCCCCCCCCCCCCCCTAGACCACGATACGATGTTATTTCAGTCTAGTTCTTTATAACACTTTATTCGAGCGCGCATCCAGAAACGGGACAACTAAACACGAAAAACGATAACAAACAAAGATGGCGCGGGCCTAAAAAGTGGTCCTTGTTCAGGGTTGTGCCCGCGCACTTGACATTACAGAAAAAATCGCCACAGGCGAATATACCTTTTTATCTATTAAGCGATGCAATTTAGTGGTTTCTTTGCTGAAATCGACTTTTCGGCTCCCATACAAAAAAGCGCGCGTGTGGTGAAGTAATAAAGAACGAGGCAGAGCGCTACCGCGCTCTGCTGATATAACGGACACTGCATGTGTTTGAAAGTCGTCAGAGCACCGAAGTGTCCAGACTTAGGCGGTTTTACCCTATTTCAAGAGCACGGCTTTGGCAAAGTTCTTACGCAAATCGGCAGGTTTTTTTGTTCGGCACTGTATCTTCTTAACAAATATTATCACTTATGAGCGACAAAAATTTCCTAGCACAATAATTTATTGCCTCAAAAAATTTTACAATCAAAGATTAATCGTGAACAGTGCAGAATGATCAAAATGCCCTAAAATGTTATTTGATGCAGTATGTGTTTACTATATTTTACTACACGTTCCGCAGTGTTTGTAAATTGTGCGCCATTTTTGCAGTGTTCCTACATGTCTACAGACTTGAAATTTGTGGGACTGGCTATTTCTTCCAGTGTTACAATTAATGCCAAGGTATCAAGTTGTCCGGTAAATTCGTGCAACTTTTATACTGCAAAACATTCAGTCTGGCCTTAAAAAAGTTTCACGAACTTACTGAATAGCCGGATAAAAGCTATTCTAAGTAAATCTTGATATCAGTTTCATTCAATCTGAAATATGTAGTGAATTATCTTTGAAATGTTCATGCCATCATTTCGTCAGCTTTCATAGAAGTTTCTCGTTAACATAAGTGTGATTCCGAACTGCTTAGTACAAGACTCATGAATAAGGCTGTACTCAGCAATTCTAGGAAAATATCCATTATGCTCATAGGAAAACATATAATATCCAGCCTTATTAAACATTAGAAGCAATTGTGCCCATTTATGCGGCGATGAGTGCATTTCAACAAAAATTTGACACGCAACGGGCTCTTTTCGATCTTTCAGAAGTGATGGAAGAATATGGTCTTCCATTCCTAAAAGTAATGTATTACATTTATCATCACTTCCATCGTAACTATCATTAGTTGTAGTTCAGAATATACCGTTTGCACCTCACATAAACGTGCCAATTTTAATATTTGGCTGCGATATTTGCTGCCCCCTAAATTAATCGAATCTGCCCCCAGAATGATCGGTGTTGCCCCCAAAAGGTAGAAATGCCCCCTAAGCGATAGATTCTGCCCCCTAATTGATAGAACGGGCNATTTTAATATTTGGCTGCGATATTTGCTGCCCCCTAAATTAATCGAATCTGCCCCCAGAATGATCGGTGTTGCCCCCAAAAGGTAGAAATGCCCCCTAAGCGATAGATTCTGCCCCCTAATTGATAGAATGTGCCCCCAAAGGGATTGAAGTTACCCCAAGAATAAAATTAATAATGACCCCGGAAATAGAAATCATTTCTGCTCCCTAATAAAAACACTTTTGACCCCTAATGAGTAAATATTGTCTTCGATATTTTTTTATAGTCAGCGGAAAAAAGAGTCGCCGATCGAATAATTAATGAAATTAGGGCGTAAGTAAATGAAATTGGCATCGATACCTACTTATGAGTGATGTTTTGTTATGAGAGCAATCAAAAATTGAGAATCAATAGGACACAGGACAGAGCGCGAGATGCGGCAGTTTAAGGGAAAGCATCGCATCACAGCACTAGCCGACCTAACCATTTAAGACCTTTCTGTCAGTCACCTCTGTGACATACCGTATTTAGGGAAATAGTGGTACACGCAGAAATAGTGGTACAGGGTAGCGATGGATTTACCACTATTTTCCCTTGGTGATCTGGAACATGTCGATCTCAGAGATGTCAGTGACATCAGTGATTGCGATTCAGTGGTCTATTTGCAGCTGTGTTTTGAAGTTTTTTAACTTGATGCTGTTTCGTTCATAAAAATACCATTTTCTGAGTCTTAATGACGATAACATATGTTGCGCAGGAGGTTGAACTAATTACGGTACACTGTCGAGGGAGGGGTTGAAATAGTAGTGGTACAGGGTAGAGAGGGATTGAAACAATAGTGGTACAGTACCACTTTTTCCGTAAATAAGGTATGTCATCTGAGCTAATTATGCAAACATTTCGTCAGAAGATTCAGCATTTTCAACAGCGAAATAAAGTATACTTTGTTCATGTTTTCCTCTGTAGAGTTTCTCTGCATATTGCTTTGAGGTCATAATATGTCATTTTGGGGTCATTATTATTTGTTATTTAGGGGTCAGTATCTATCCTTCTGGGGGCAGAATCTATCGTTCTGGGGGCACGTTATATCATTTAGGGGCAAAAATATTTTTCCCATCAGGGGGCATTTCCATTTCTTTTTTGGGGGCAAACCTTACATTCTGGGGGCAGATTCGATCGAAATTTGGGGGCAGGTTCGATCGATTTAGGGGGCGCATTATAATTATTTATTTATTTTATTTAATTCAGCTATCTCAATGCAATATGCATGTAAGCCTCTGTATCACATATCACATCTGTATGACAAAACTAAATTGCGCGATGAAGAAATTCTGATTGATTAGTTCACATTCGCCTCAGGAACTCTTCTTCAAGCTGTCTCCAGCGTCCCTCGTCGTTCCTCGCGATTGCCATCCAGTTAACGCCCGCGATTTTCACGATTTCGTCTCTCCACCGCTTTTTCGGCCTTCCGCGTCCCCGCTTTCCGATTCTTGGCTGCCACTCGGTAACCCTTCTTGCCCAGCGGTCCTCGTCCATCCTCACGATCCTTTGCGCCCAGCGCCACTTCCGTTGCCAATACAGCCGTACGACGTCGCTTAGTCGCGTCAGCTTGCAAAGCCAATCGTTCGTTTTCCGCTCTCTAAGACTGGTTCCGGTCATGATTCGTTCCATCCTTCTTTGTGCGACAGCGAGCCGATTTTCTTCCCGTTTCGTGAGCGACCAGGTCTCTGCACCGTAGAGCATTGCTGGTAGTACGCAGCTGTTGAACAGTCGCCGTTTCAACGACATCGGCGTTCGCTTTGACGTGTAGATCATCTTGTACTTGAAAAACGAGCGCCAGCTGGCCGTCACTCGCCTGCCGATCTCCTTCTGCCGCTTTGTGCTGTCGCCAATCGTCTGTCCGAGGTAGACGAACTCACTGACTTGTTCCACTTGTTGCCCTGCGACTATGAACGGGGGGCGTCGATCGGTGTTCTGGTTGGTGACCAGCTTGGACTTGTTGACGTTGATTTTCAATCCGATACCTTTGGCTTGTCGCTGGAGATCTTTGGCCATCCTTTGCAGTTGAATGTAGCTGTGGGAGATCAGGATGATATCGTTGGCGAATCGCAGGTGGTTGAGGTGTTGACCATTGATATTAATGCCCTTGCCTTGCCAGTTAACTCGCTCGAATGCTAGTTGTAGACATGCTGAGAAGAGCTTGGGTGAGATCGTATCCCCTTGCCTGACTCCTCGGCGGACGTTAGCGATTTCCGTCTTCTCGAATCATACCTGGATGGTTGTGCGCCCGCTGTCGTAGATCGTTTGGAGGAGTCGGATCGCCTGTTCTGGAATTGACTGTCGCCGCAGAGCCTCGTAGAGTGCGCCATATTCGATCGAATCGAATGCCTTCTCAAAGTCGATGAACAGCATGAACAGTGGAAGGTGAAATTCGTCACACTTCTCGGCCAACTCGTTCAGCGTCTGGATATGATCCGTCGTCGAGAAGCCGCGTCTGAAGCCCGCCTGTTCGACTGGTTGCGCGTTTTCTAGGTACGACTCGAGTTGGTTGGTCAGCACTCTTGTGAAGGTTTTGTAGATCGTTGAGAGAAGTGAGATTGGACGATAATTTGCGAAGAGACTTGGATCGCCCTTCTTGAATAGCAGGATCGTCTTTGAGTTCGCAAAGCCAGCCGGGATACAGTTGGAGCTGAGGCACTTGTTGAACAGTTCGCACAGCGGTTGGACGAGTACGTGACTTGCCAGCTTGAGGGCGTCGGCCGTGACACCGTCCTCTCCGGGCGCCATGCCACGTCGCATGCTGATCAGTGCTTGTCTCACTTCGCAGTCGAGGAATGGCGCTATTGGTTCTTCATCAGGCAGCTTTAGGCTTGTTGGGACCGGAGTCGTACTGCTGTAGAGGTTGTTGTAGAACTGTTGTACTTCT
>NIUQ01002654.1:0-21428 GCA_002796945.1 Plectus sambesii
ACTCTCCTTCAGCCGACATCCGTACATGCTGGCGTTCGAGCTGGTTGGCCGATTGCTTCCGCTGATCGCCGAAAACGATCGAGTGAAGATGCTGCTCCTTCAGTGCGACATTGAAGGTCCGAAGAAGAACTGCTTCCTTCCCGGACATCACTGCTTCCACTCGCCGGGTGGACCACTGAAATACTCGCTGGAAGTAGGCGTATTCTTCTAGGATGTCACGTTTACATAAAAAATAACGAGCGAGGATGCGTACTTTGCTCATGTACAAGGCGAGACAGGATCGGCATCTTGAATCGAATTAAAAAGCACATTAATTGAGCTTATAAATGTTACCAGAAGGCACGAAGCGCTATATAGCAGTCTTTTTATTTTTACTGTAATGAAGCAAATTCTAAATCGAATTTTGTTTGGCCTGAATATTTTTGAAATTTGGTGAGAAACGATTCCTTCCATTTATCGACCAGTTATTCTCAGGAGCATCAGTTCGCCGTGTTCGGCATGCAATTGACGTCAGACAAGAAAATGCTGGTGTCGGCGTCGAATCAGTTCATTGTTTGGGATGTCTTCTCTGGCGATATCGCGCGTATCGTCAATCCAAACATCGACGGAATTTTCTTCGGCCTCACCGTCTCCAACGATGACAAGTTTGCTGCATCGTACACTAATAACAACGAAGTACGTTAAAGTTCTTCTCATAATTTTATGGAGCGAAGACACAAGGAAGACAAAAATGATTTTTCGGGCGTATTTAGCAGTCGCGAGCTTACTTCATGATTGGTTAGATTTCTTAGTAACACAACTATACATTTCATATAGTCAGTCAGATGGCAATTTTATTGCTGCGAAAGGTGTAGTAGGTTCTATTAGGAAATCTACCGTGATCTTTCGATTTACCTCTAATATCTTGCAGATAATTCTTATGTCATTGATCACCGGCGAGTATCAAAGCCTACGGCCGACGGGATTAAACGATCAAATGATGATCGAAAGCGCGACTTTTACCAGTCGCAATGAGCTACTTTTTTGGACCCGATCAGAATACTTTGTCTACGACTTGGAGGGGAAGCAAGTCGTGCGAAGCGCGCAGGCACAATTAGACGCTCGATACAAAGCGCTGTTAAAGGTAGCCTTTTTAATTTGCTTGATAAGATTAAATTGATTGATCAGGGTATTTGAAAAACTACTTTAAAAACATACCAATTATGGATAATCAACATCAGATGCGTCTCTTCATTTGAGAGCGACGCTTTTTCTGTCAGAAATATCGAATCAGCTCAAATACCGGACGACAGGGACACTTCGTTGACTTCGTTATACGAATATTATCATGATCAGACAGAATGCGGGAACAATTGTAAAAAACACGAATAAGTAGACATATTGATACACACATTGTCAGTTGTTCCCGTGATGATAAACCTTCCAAAACGTGTGTATTATAACCGAAAGCCTATCAATAAATATTTTTAGGTGTTCTATGTGACCCCAGATGATATGCGCCTGTTCCATTGGTCGGGCGAGAAAGAAGATGCCAACCTGAAACTGACCGGCCGAGTCGAGGGCATTCCCTTCGAACCGTTCCATCTGTGCGGCGCACTCGTTTTCGCAGACAAAGAAAGGAGCCAAGCCTTCGCTTGCATCGAGCAATCGGATGATAATTTTGCAGTCGTTGAAATAACGCTGANTCACCTGATAGAGATATAACATTTCCATTTTTGATAAGGACACCGATTCGAAGAAGACATTCTTCAGATTTATTTGGCTTGGCAAATGTTCTCTTTAATATAGAAAGCGACCTCGTTTAAGTGGAATTTGTATATATAGGGCGGCGTTGCGTTAGGAGAAGTATGCGCCTTGATGATCTTCTTCATCAGTGCGGATATCCGCGTTCGCCGTACTATATTCATCGTATTCAGCCGCGTTATTTAGCATGTGCGTAACGAATTCGTGCAGAGATCAATCGATTCTCTGTCAAAGATATTGCTTATCAATCAGCATTTCAGTTGTCTGAGCAATAATATCTTCGTATCTTAATCATCAACCCCAATGACGAACGCAATAGCATGCTTTAGCGACAATTAGCACGCTCATTGGCTGTAAACATTAAAACAGCCAATTGGCTTGCTTCTCACCTAAGGACATCATGATGTACACACACCGCTGACCATCTCCTCAACTTAAAAGTGAATGCGACCCACCAACAAAAGCAGATGTTTAGGGAACGATCCCTATTGTCATTCTTTGGAGATTACGCGTCAAGTTTTATAGATCATCGATATGAAAACCGGCCTGGCGGCGAAGACGCTGATTCCGCACGGAGCTCAGGGCGTTAACGACGTTCAGGCGTCATTTACACCTTCTGGCCGACACGTCCTCTACTATCACAACGGAAATAAAACGCTTAAAGCATTCAAGACGTCGGACGGGTCGCAGATTGGATGTTTCCGACCGCACGCTCAACTCACATGCTGGACCACTGACGACGCCGGTCAGATCGTCGTCATCGGCGGCCAGGATGGATCGCTGCTCACTACCGTATTGGTTGATGAGGCCGTTCAGGTACTGTAGTTCTCTAGTACCCAAAGAAACACTTTTTTCCGTTTTAACACTGCTGCTGTTTTAAAAGTGCTAACTTTCGTAGTTCGCATCATTTTTGGAGAATTATAACTAAACATTTACCTTTAGACAAAATTTTGTTAAATTTAATGTAGAAGATAGTCTCTCCGTCTCCAATAAGAAAATATATTGGTTCTCTAATGAACAGTTGCCTACTAAAGTAGTAATTTATGCGGTTTACAAAAATTACTGCAGGAGACGGCGCTGCAAGACATTGCTTTCCTGCCGAGTCGTCGACATTTGGCCGAGCATTTGCAACTGACCGTGCCCGAAGACAACGCAGACGGCATACCAGACCTCAACAACATGATCGTTGTCACACGGGCGGTCTCCCGTTTCAAGCAACTTATGGGCAAAAATCAACAATCTCAAACATGCGTTGTTCAATAAAAAAAGCTTCTATTTGTGGCAGTTATTTTTGTGGGATTGGCTTCCTTTGCCTTCTACGACCGAAAAAATTGACGAATCCATCGTTAGAATTTCTAACGTGGTTTCCGGTTTTGGAGAATGAGTGATAGCCGTGACCCTAGTCGGAGCGGTCCAACCGAATTGCTCGCGCGAGTCACAGAATATTTCTTACACCGATAAACCTCACTAGCAAATTCACAAGTTGACAAGTAGTCGCCGAAATAAAGATTTAACGTCTATATAATTTGTACACACAAATTTCAATCTTGTACAGTTAGTGTAACATCGTCTGTCCAGCGACAAAATCGGATGAAACGCTTCTAAACTAGACCATTCACAGAGAAAAACTTTAAATTACCGCCTACAGACAAGCTTGCCAAAAGAACACGCGGTATTTTGAATACTTTGGATACGCTCTCGCGGTGGAATTTGAGGTAACTTCAAATTTCTCTCTGAGAAGGGCTCGATTTTTAGCGCTAAGAAGATATGGCGCCCAGCCACCAGACAATGTCGGGGATCGCACGACACAGGTAGGACGTGATCGAGGAAATACGAGAATCACAAATATAACCGAGCGAAGGCGATAATAGTCAGACAACGAAACGTACATATAAAACCGATTGGTCAAAGCACGACGACACGAGAACGAAGCGGTGTTTACAAAGGGGCCTTCGCATAAATTACGGTAACGCCGTAGTACGTAGGCTCTCTTGGAGTCGAAAGTGTTCTACATTCGCAAAAAATCGATGTGAGTTGCGAAGGGGGGAATTGTTGGTGTCATTGAAAAGCGTCACGTAACTTATGAAATCACCCTGCGTCCAATAAAACTTCGCAACAGTCCTCTAAAAAGTACATATACAGCAAACTACCGTACATCGAATTCAACCCTCTCCTAATTCTTATATCACTGTTCGACACATAAATCAATCAAAATCAGTGCACAAACACGCAAATCTGAGCCGGGGCCTTCACCAGACTACCGTTACCCTTTCAGCTATATTGAGGCGCAAACAATATCATAGAGGATTTTTATAAAAGCCACATACTGACTGGCTCATTAATGTCATAAAAATTTATTAGCTGTACGAAACGCATAAGATGTTATAAGCAGCGAAAGTAACACCAAAAAACATTCAAACTGTTTAAAGGTATACGGTAGTCAAATGCAAGTCCCGCCAGAATCCGACTACAAACGCACCGAACACAACGAAACAGAAAAAGAACAATCACGCGAGAATGTCGTCGAAGTTGGTGTTAGACGATGAAAAGAGGTCTTCAAACGTCGATTGCCCGACATAATATTGGTGTACTGTCGCCTCCTAAAAGCATCATTATTTTATGAATTTGTAGGCCTTTGATAAATTGTGTTCTCCACATCGATATAATCGCCATGGGCGCCTCAGATATGTGGGTAGAGTAATGAGGTACCGAAGCAACCGATAATCAGATACACAACGACGCCTTCTAAATCTTATGTCGATTTCAGGGATTTATAGTACGATTTTTGAACCTATATGGGTCCTGAAGCGATGGAGGCATCAATTGCGCTAAGCGTACTATACTTAACGGGAGAGAGACTCCATAGCGACAACAGGTTTCCGGACAAATATTAGCGATGACAGCAAGGTGTGTGATTCGATGAAAATAGTTGCCACGCATCAATTAATGTTCAGCCGTTAACCAAACATACCCAGGTCTCGAGAAAGTCGGTGATCGAGCGCAAACCGTTGTGTTTCGCCAGGCGGTCGTGAATAACATTCTGCAGATCGTCGAAAAAGAACGAGTCTGAAAATAATAAGGGGTAGAAAGGCTTGTTCGTATGGGGGGCATCGAGTCGACGACCATTTTCAAACCATTGCAAACTGCGTAAGACAATTACGATCATTAACCGTTAAGTATAGCAGAGTATCACTATGATGTAGTTAATCAATACTCCCGTCTGCTGTTAGCAACATTTAAAATGGTTTAAGAATGGCCGCCGGCGTCAGCGCCCTGAATAAGCTTGAGCAATTTCAACTAACCAAGATCCAACGCGGCGCGATCGACAGACACGTTGCCATGGGGATAACTTCTGGGCACAACCAAGCGCAAAGGAGGAACTTGAGACAGGTCCGCTCTTCCTGAAAATTAACGCTATGAAATATGCGAAAAGTTACATTACCGGAAGAATCAGCAAAAAAGATTTAGGCTAATGATGGCAGATCATTTGTCCGCGGTTGAATTAAAGCGAAACTGTACATTGAGTCGTTTATAATTCTTCTGACCGGCACAAATAATATGCAACATGTAGGGCAGTCAGCTGAACGTACTTAGGCCACATTTGACGATGACGGCGGCGGTATTGCCGAGCGGCTGCTCGGTGTCGGCGTCGACGAGGAAGCGGTCGGTGAGGCTGGCCAGCTCGCGCCGCGCTACTTCGCACAGCACTACCGGATCGTTCATGCCGCCTCCGAATCCGCCGCCTCCGCCGCTTCCGCCGAGCATCGCCTCCATCGGCGTCGGCAGGAAATCGTCGATACCGGAAAATTCGTCAACCCCCGAGTGTAGGCTGCTGCCGCTGTCGGGTGCAGACGGTGGCGCGCCATAGATGTTGTTCGGTTGCTGCTGCTGCGGCTGCTGCTGCTGCATCTGATGCATTGGTGATATATGGTTGACTGGCATCGTTTGCATGCTAAAAAATCGAAACTTCGTCATATGACAAGTGGGGTGTGACTGTGCCGAGCCAGTCATCACCGGCCGGACTAGAATTCGCATCTCCCGCTTCGACCGCGAGCATGCTACTTGGTTACATTAAAACGGCGTTTTGTATTGTTGCGCGCTACTCTCAAACGATTAAAAACTGGATACTGTTTCCATTAAATTGCTGCATTATAGACGCAATAATTTGGAGCATATAGTTCACAGCAAAGTCATTTCAATACTATGATGAGTCGCATCACTGCAATAACTGGCTACTTTCCGACTAACTCAACAAACGATACTTGACCGCGCCTAAAAACACTATCAGGAACAAGAAAATCGTGCCTGTTGCTCTGCCAAGAAGTGTCGATAAAGGAGTAGGGCTCCTGCTTAGCCATGTAGCTGCTCCCCGCGTTGCTATCACCGTTCATTAACAGTGAAGCATTTACGGCATCGACCAACGGCTGATGTGGCGTCGGTTGCGGCTGCTGCTGCTGTTGTTGCTGTTGTTGCTGCTGCTGGTCTATAAAGGAGAACCGTTTTCAGTGAAAGAAAAGAGAGGAAAGGCGCGAATCTCACCAGCACTCCCGATTTGTCCTGCAGCCATTTTTCGATCCTTTGCAAATAGGCGAGAGCGACCACTCTGTAAAACGATTTTTAATTAAGAGTACAAATAGGATACGGCCGCCTGACATTCATATCCAAGTGTTTCATTGCAAACTCCGTCGGTTAAAGAAAGGCATCATATTTAGCATTCTTCAAAGCTACTATATCATATTTAACGACTGTCTTAATTTTGTGATACTCATGGGGAGAGAAGAAAAATAAATTCCCAGTTTCATAGAGAAGTGATTACTAGGCGCAAATGAGCACACGCTAAGCGTGCTAAACCCGCCCAATAAATGACTTAAAATTAGAAATTCAGGACCAATCGCTGAACAAAGATTGATAAGGGATGTGATAGATATAATGATAGATAGACACTGATGGAATAGCGCGGTAGGGCGCGATTGAGAAGAAAACGAACCGTCTGCCTTCGAGCACGCCGAGCATAGTCTCGAGCTTGTTGGCGGCGTCCTCGTTGCAATCGACGCGGAACTGCTGGGCGCGCAGTCTGAGGGGTTCGCAGAAGTGGCGCAGTTGACGCAATTTTGTCGTATACATCATATCGTCGGACATCGGCAAAGACGGCGCGTCCTGCGTTTGTATATCCATCATCCCCATCCCTTGGTGTTGCATTCCCTGCTGTTGCTGCATCAAATGCGTCGAGTTCTCTGAACAACAACGCCTTTTACCAACACTGCATTTGTATTTTTTCACTATTGCTGTTGAAATATCCCCCAGCTTTTGATGCTCAAAATTGGCAATTTGAACATGAGCTTCATTAAAATGAACAGAATCACGCAGCTTCGAGAGGGAAAACCCCGAAGCTAGCTGGACAAGTGTTTCGCAAAGTATCAAGTATCTGACGGATATTGTAACTCCAAACACATATACTTTAATATTACAGTGCCCGCCGAGTCTAAAGGACTGATTGGAACAAAAGGAATTGTGGGATCCGCCTTGCGCAAATTTCGTTATACAGTCAAAACCGGATAAGTGCACATCGACCAGGCACGAAAATTTTGTGCACATATCCGGTTTATGCACTTATCCGACCATGATTCAATACAAAAGTTGCACACGGGGCTTGCAAAAAATGTGCACTTATCCGGTTTGTGCACTTAACCGGTGTGCACTTATCCGGTTTTGACTATAATTTGAAGCGCAGTAATTTCTTACGCCTAGGATTCAAGTTGGGCGCCGCCGAGCCAAACTGGGGCGCGTTGATCAAACTTTCGAGCACGGAGCCGCTGCCCATGCCGCCGGTCGAATGAGACGTCGACGGCTGCATCATCGGCTGCTGCTGCTGCATATGTGACGAAGGTCCCATCATTTGCTGATCCATGCCAAGTCTGCAACAACAATCAGTCTAATTCAAAGCAATGTCAGAGAGAAGGTATAGGCGACGGGGAGGTGCAAACTGATAATTACTTGTTGATCAATAAACAAATTTCAATTCGAATAAAAATTGACAGCAACGCGTGGATTTTAAATGTTCTGAATCAGTTACGAGACAGATCACTTCTTTCGAATATAGCTCGCCGCCACAATTTAAACGCTTTAAACTTCTTTTTAAGTTTAATAATCGGCTTCCAATCGGACAGACATCGAAACGACTCTCACACAAAGCGCTACATTCGAGTCGATGTTTTAAACCATGGACAAAATGTTGCTGAAAAGGAGAACGTACGAGCTGTCCATCATGAATGACTGGCCGGGGAAGGACTGCTGCTGCTGCATCAGCTGATTCTGTTGTGGCATGGGCTGCTGGTGGTACATTTGGTTAGCCGGGCGCGGCTGATTTCCGAACGAGGGCGAACCGCCCCCAGAGAACATCATCGGCTGAGGACTGCTCTGCTGTGGGCTTCTGTTGTTGTGCTGCATCTGCCAAATCTGTCGCAGGATCTGGTCGCGCTGCGCCGGTTCCGCCGCCGCGATTCTGTTTCGCTCGTCCTTCGATAGGCTGTTGAACACTGCAAATGACCGCCATTGAAACAACGCCATCGCCATCAATATATTACAACCCTTCCTTTATGCGCCGAATAGAGTTGCAACGTGCTCAAGTTTCGGTGAATATTGTCATACGATTAACAAGAACGCATAATCTGTAATGAAATCCCCACTTTTGTGAGCTCTGTCCGGCGCAAGCGACGAACGCGCGTGATATTCATTTCACCGCTCCAACTACCTCCATACAGTCCAACCCGAGAGTAAGAGAAAATACAATCCCCCCTGTACTATGCCATTTAACCTTTCAGAGAGATCCGAATATAAGAAAAACCGGAGTACATGTGAATTTTTCGAATTCCTCGACATTCTTTTACATGGAGGTTCTACAACCAGAAAATGTACTAAGAAGGACTGACATTGAATGAGGTCCTGTTGATTGGGGCGCATCGGGCCGCTGCCGCCGAATCCGGGCGGCTGCAATTGCTGCTGCACCATCGGCGACCGATTGGCCATCATCGGCTGTTGAGTACTCATCTGGTGCTGCGGAATCATCGGTCCGTTCATCGTCTGTATTAGACCCGTCTGCGAAACAATTCGGTGAAATTCACGTCATAATATAAGCAATTGAAGCGAGTGGTATGATGATGTATGATGATGTATGATGAAACACACGTTAAATGAATCATGACCCCACCTGGCACTGCCAAACTCGCATTCCACCCCCTCTCCCTCCAAACCGGTCGCTCATACGATAAATTTCATTGTTAACTTAAATACAGAGCAACATAGAAAATTGAAAAAGTATCGGCGGAGTTTGTTGCATAATTACCAGGAATACATTCTCAATTCTTTCACTGTTCTATACGCAAGTTTTCAAATATGTTCGACGCCTCACCGACTGAACGCCCATCTGCGGCTGGATTCCGAACAGTTGCGGCTGAGGGCTGAGTTGCTGCGGCTGCACCTGTTGGTGGCCGACAATTTGCTGGGCGCCCATGCTAAGCATGGGTGGCGGCTGGCCGAGCGGCGGCGCCTGGTTCATCACCGAACTTGGCTGCTGCTGTTGGTGCGCAATCAACGGCTTCACGTCCGGGGGCGACATCACACCACCCTGAAGCAGGAGAATTGTTCACGTGTCAATATCATGCCAGACAGAAATCTTTAACAGAATAGACACACAAGCAACTCAATAGGAAAAAACCTCCCTCATTCTTATCTTTTGTCTACAAATCAATTGCAAATTAATTCTTACAATACTGCAAACATAGCTAATGTTAGTCGCAAAGACGAATATTTTTCATCTACTTGACATTATATTCTGGATTTAAATAATTTACTCTAAAAATGTTCAGGAAACAACCGATGAACTTGTTAAAAAGTCGAGGTAGGTCTAGCGGCAAAAAATGTAATGCTGGAGTCGATGTCACGAAAAAGTGGGCTCAAGATGTGCTATTCACAAATTCTGCGGCCCCTACCCCAACATAATATAACATCGCAGATATCCTGCCACCTTCCGCAATTTTGAATGATTCTACAACACTTTTAGTTTTTGTGTGGTTGAGTAACAATCAACAAAATAACCGACCGAAGAGTGCCGTTGATGCATGCTGCTGGTCGGTTGGGGGTCGGGCGGAATCTGCGGTCGATAAGGTTGCGCCTGCTGGAACTGATTCTGCAGCACCGTCGGTACTGTTGGACTTTTGGCTGAAATAGCATATTTGTAACATTTTCTCCAAAGAACGTGAACAGACTCTCAACAGCTAATCGAAAGCGGCAGCTCGATGAGATTAGAAAATGAAGTTTGTCCTTATGAAAGCGCTATAAACGAAAGAGAGCTCATGTGCAAGAAGCGGAATAATGTCCAATTTCTGAGGGGGAATCGTAGACCTCGAGAAAGTTCGACGGAATCCGAGTAGGGGCAAGTGTTCACTTGCAGTCTCTTACTAATGTTAATGCATATAATTCTACGTAACCGTCATGAAGCGTAAATTTGTGTCGATAAAACTGTTTCATGACACTCACAATTGCAGTTGATGGCGTTGATGACTTTGGCGATGGTACGCATATACTCATCCTTGCTGCAGCATTTCTGAAACACGTACTCCTCAACCTGGCGGGCGTCGCCGGGCACGGGTAGATTCGGCGCATTCTGCCGGTTTCTCGCCAGCTCAGGTTCTCTGAAAATGACGCGCCGTCATCGTGCAACTCAATGTGAGCGCCGCTATCGTGAGTCGGCTCGTACAATCAATCATGCGTGAAACACGTTATAAAACGAGAGATTGTATCAACTGACGCCTTATCCATGTTCACCGCTTCCTTCTTTTTGTGGCTGCGGATTTTGTCCCCATAGAGTTAATATTAGAATAAGCTAATCTAAAATCCATTCAAATGCATCGCTTCTAGTAGACTGCGGCACAGAGAAGCCAACGCCTTAATTAGTGGGCAATTCGAACGATAACGACAAAACATATTCGAGTACACGAGTACGTCTGAACAAAATAAAGCCCCAAAACTCACAATCGGTGTATAACATGATCGCGAAATTTCTGCGAAGGCCAATCGTCGTCGCCCATTGAAGAATAAAATGGGTCCACAAAGGCGAGGCTGAAGCGAAAGGTCGCTTAATTAATCATAAAGAGTACTGAAAGTCAACCATCAAACGCTCCTAACCGTAGCAGGTAAATTTAGCATGCAAGACATTCATTAGTCAAGTCAAATATTACATCACTTCGATTATTTGCATAATCCTTATTTCATAAGATATATATACTTCTATTTATAGAGAGGCAAGACTAAACCGTCCTTAACTACCGAAAATTAATTACACCGCTACGCTTTGATGTGATGTTTACTTGATGAAGAATGTCACATTAGTCACGTGTGACAGCAAAGAACGAGGTACATCCAATAAATGGATGCAGTCGACGCGACTGAATAAGCGAAAAACGGACCGTCGCTTCTCACGCATTGCCTTTATACACATCGGTATTGCACCAATGACAACAAGGTCATAAACAGAACAAAAAACAAGGAGAAAATGAGGGACATAAATCATNCGCTTCTCACGCATTGCCTTTATACACATCGGTATTGCACCAATGACAACAAGGTCATAAACAGAACAAAAAACAAGGAGAAAACGAGGGACAGAAATCATCGGAAGAGCGTTTCGTCTTGTCGCTTCTTCGGCGCATAAGTGCCGGGCTTCTGCTGAGCATCTGGGTGATTGGACAGCTCGTTAGGACAGGTCGACACTGGACTATCAACTAGCAGTTGCTTCAGATCGAAAAAGACGTCCTTGTCCTCGGGTGTCAGGAACGTGATCGCTTTGCCATTTTTACCGGCTCGACCTGCAAGCCAGCGATCATTATCTCTTTCTCTTTTAGACTCGTTGGCGTCATTTTGAGGCCATTAAAATGCTCAATAGCATTACGGTCTTTAAAGTCTACTCAATTTACGATATTTCGTTCTCGATCTGTCATTCGCGCGATTATTTCTATTTCAGTTGAATTTTAAAAAAAATACTTGACTGCACTTATTAGGAGCCATTATAACGAACAAGTTTAAACACTACCTCCTTCCACATCAAACTAATCTATAGCTATCTCTCAAGTAAAGAAAACTCCGAGATCAAGCTAATTTACTCTGAGATCAGACTGATTTACTTATAGTCGCTACAATAAAGAAGATTATAACCACTAAGCGATTGTAATCAAAAAGCGTTCATAATAATAGTGCGGATAAGAAACAGGGTAAAATAAATTAGCCAAATAACTAAGAGTAAAAGAATAAACGAACCAGTTCGGCCGATTCTGTGCGTGTAGTCTTCAATGGATTTGGCCATATCATAGTTAAGCACGAGCGAGACGTCCTTGATGTCAATACCACGTCCGGCGACATCGGTCGCTACCAGAATATCCTTTGAGCCGTCCTTCAGCGCGGCCAACGCGTACTCGCGGGCGTCCTGACCTTTGCCGCCGTGGAGCACACACGGATTGAACTGAAAAACCATTCATACAGCGGCATTTAATGCGCTACGCTTTGCTGCATCACCCATCACCGCCCTATTCGACCTACGCCACTGTTTCGAATTACACACACTCGCTGCGAAACGTTAACGACCTTTCGCCGCTACCTCTTAGGAAGCGATCGTTGTCGCGCTTCGATCCAATCTCTGAACACGCTGAACTAGACTGCGATCAAATTAGGTGCGCTAGTCGTTAATTCAAGATTAAGACGGCTTAGTTGTGGCGCTAACGAATAACGCATGCTACCAAGGTGATGACTGAGTCAAGCACTCCTGACGCGTACATATTATTACATTGCGTATTTGGTTTTTCTCACGTCGTATTTAAAACGAGATGATAGAACAGCCGTTGCTGAAGAATTAATTATAGTTAAAATGAGAAAGAGGGCGTAATATTGAGCGCTCGTAGCGCGAGATAGTTTAGGGCAAATTCACAATATGGATGTAGCTGGGCGCGATCACAAAAGCGCTGGGTAAAGCAAACAGATTACGCAAATATATTGTATCGATCGTGCACTTGCAACTGCCCTTTTGCGTTCCCCAATTTTTGACTAGCTCGACCGACGATTGGTCTAACCACAAGCAGCTCTGATTTTATTTTCATCTGCCAATCACTCATCTGATTTTCATATTCTCTATTGCCTTAAACCAAGAGGATCAGCTGCAGTACGAATGCTAATAATAGTATGACAAGAGAGCGCTTAAAGGCCTTTCACGCCAACCCCATTGCAGTCATCGCCAGCCGAATAAAGGACAAAGAGCTGCTTAAAAATATGAAAATGCTTCAATCTTCCTCCCGTTGCTCACGTTAAAATTTTGTTTCACGCTGCGCTTCCGTGGCCAATCAATAAAAAAATGTCTACGTACGATAACACTGCCATATAGGCGCCTGCGCAAAACTGGGCGTGCGACAACACTACGATGTATTTTAAGCGCGTCTAATGAACGATAGGTTGGGACGGACGTAAGGACAGGTCAGTCGTATAGAGCTAGCTGGGACAGCGGCGGAAACAAAATAAAGCTGACTTACGCCGAGTTTCGTCAATCCCTTGGCGAGCAAGTCGGCGCCCTTCTTCTGGTTGACGAAGATGATGATAGGGGACTCGATGCCGGCGGAGAGAATTTCGACGAGCTTCTTGCGCTTTCGCTCCTCGGGAAGCATGATGACTACTTGCTCGACGCGCTCCGTCGGTTTGCCCGCCGCGCCAATGTACACCATCGCAGGTCGGCGCAGATACTGCCTCGCCAATCGTTCGACCGCCGACGACATCGTCGCTGTGAACATCACCGTCTAAAAAATTCAGTCATTACATTTTCTTTCACTTCTCTCACATTTCGGCATTCAGTAGTATTATGTAAATTTTACTTTCTCTTTTTCATTCAATATTTCACCTTTTTACGCAATTTACATCAAGATATGGGTCGTCGAAGTGTTTTGGCTTTTAGCATCAAACCCTAATTGAAACAACTTGGGATAGAATAGCAAAATGCAGAGTGCTCGACTGCGAAAAACTAAAACATGAATAGTTTGGTAGAAGAGAGCGATCGGAACTGCACGCCAGTAGAGACGCCTTCCAAGCCGAAACATTCAATTATTTAATATCACATACTTCGTTGGGGGGGGGGGCAATTGAGCGATGTCAACAGTTAGTCAGTCGTCGGGGGGAGGGCGGCATTTTAAACGTCGTCAACCAAATATGTAAACTATGCTTTCGGCGGTCGAAGCTTGCAACCGCAGCAGTAAACATAACGACTAATAGACGCCGTTCGCGTCAGGCTTCTCACCCAATTCAGCGCTTGCCCTCGAGCGTAAGGCGATCATTACGACCAAACAAAATTGCGGTCGCACGACGAAGTCAATAATAAGCGACGATCGGGCGCAAAGAAGAGTATTGCAGTTTGTAGCGTAGTTCCATCCAGTCAGTTTGCTTACATCCGATGGTAGGGGGTAAGGAAGGTCAAAGCTTCAACTTATAAAGCGGAAATGTTCGGGAAGACGCGAGGTAAACAAAAACAATATACCAATTGGGCACAATTTCCGGCATCTTTCGAGCGCATCCTTGGCCGGGGAAGGCGTAGCGGGATGACTCAATGAACGAAAGTTGAAGCGTCGCCGCAGCACGCAACGCGGCGTATAATCACTATCGCTCCACGCTCGCGCCTGCCAGGCAGCCACTCGGTGCGTGGAGCGCAGCGACACCGTTGGTCGCAGCATGACCGACTAAATAATCATCACGCACACTGTCTCGATGCCTGATGCGCTATCTGCAGCCGAACAGCGCGGCACATCGCCACCGGAACCGGTTCTACGCTGGCCTCTGCCCCGATCCTCGCGTCAACTTATCGTCATCAACTCTAAATTATCGGGACTGCCCCGCGTGCGACCATCGCGCCAATCACAACACACAATAGGGAAGTAAACTAAGAGTTGCAAGCGGAGAAAAGTCGCGATGGATGGCGCGAGAGCGACTCGAGTAGTTCGCATCGACGCTTCCCTCTCTACCCATTCAGCTCCCCAAAACCCACCCCAACGTGCCTCGAATGATCAACAACGATCAAGCACGACTCCGACCAATATACGACCTATACGTTTTATACGCGACCAAAATTCGGTCTTTCAAAATTACTCAAATGCGCAATGAGTAAAACGAAGGAGCAATCACATGGAAGAGAAGGATGCAAGGCTTCGCAATAAAGCCATGTTTTTGCGCGGATCGGTGCGTACAAGCGTACGCGTAGATCAAGGGGACGCCTCTTCATTTATCGCTCTCGCTAGTAAACAAGGTTGACTCAAGTCAGAAAAAGGACGCACCTGTCGATACTTTTTCTTCGAGAAGAAATTCTCCATCAGCTTCGATTCCTCCTCGGCTTCTTCGGTGTCGGGCTTCAAATTCGTGACGGGAATGTACTCCAGTACCTTCTGGACCTCCGGCTCGAAGCCCATATCCAACATTCTGTCGGCCTCATCCAAAATTACGTAGGTGCACTGGTTCAGCGACAAATAGCGATTCTCTAGCACGTCCACCAGACGACCCGGCGTCGCGATTACTACCTAAAATATCTCTTTCTTTCATTTGCAACTACCAAAACACGCGTAATTTGCTATCAACTCTCTGAACTATAACTTTTGCCCCACGACGCGTAAAAACATCTGCAGCATAAAAAGCCGCAATAAAACAAATCAATTTTGTAAAAAAAGTTTAAAGCTCAAATCTACATTTACAAAAACATATACAATTAAATGCCGGGATTATTTTGGAAAATGAACGGCTTCGGACATCCGTACCAACAGGAAAGGAAAAATCGCTTCAGAAAAGCATAGCAATATTTATCAAACAGGTAGATAAAGCTCTCAATCTTCCGTGTCCGGTTTGCGGGGAGAGGGGGACATTTTCTTGAGGGAACGCCCACACCCCCGTACCGCTAGCGTCGGCCCCGTGAGTTATACAAATAGAAAGCGAATCGCGCTTTGAACAATCGCCATTCAAATCCTTACCTCAACGCCCATTCGCAGGCGGAGTCCCTGTTCTTCACGAGAAGCGCCGCCGATGATGGATACAGTACGAATGTTAAGCGGCTGGCCGAACTTGATAGTCTCTTCTTCGATCTGCTGTGCGAGTTCTCGAGTGGGGGCCATGATGACGGCGTAGGGACCTTGGTCGAAGTCCTCCTGACGCTGCAGCTTGGGCAAGGAGGTAATCCAGACCAGAAGAGGGATGAGGAAGGCGGCCGTCTTGCCCGAGCCCGTCTCTGCCACACCGATGATGTCTCGATTCTGCAGACCGATCGGAATCGCCTGACGCTGGATCGGAGTCGGCTCCTGAAAATCCATCGATTGTTGAGCGCCGACAACATCGTTCTTATCATTAACAACTGCCGTTATTAGTTCCTATGCTTATGCAGTTTACGCTACTTCGCTTGTAGTCGTCACACCGAAAGAATCAAAATAACGGCTTTAAATTCGAAATCACGGATTCGGCTGATTTTTCAGAAAATACGCTTCCTCAGACTAGGCCCTTATTTTATCTCCTGCTTACTGCCGAAGCGGCGTTTATGCTTCAATCCGGTGGCGCGGAGTAACGCAAGCAATCACCAACGAGGATATATTTCTTGATACTTGCATGTACCGTACGGCGTCGCACCGCACAGCAGCAAAAGCAGCGCCTCATTGGAGGGAAAACTGTTCCGGGGGGACCATTTGCAAGGCTATCAAACTAACGATTAATAATGAAGCAAAAATGCGACAAAGGATTACCGTATATCCGACTTTGAGAATGACTTCTTGCACTTCAGTGGGGATGGCGGCCTCCGACCAGAAGCGCATCGGCTTGGCAATTTTGCCGCCTTTTATGCTGATGTTGAAGTCCTCGCGGAAGATACGCCAATCGCGGTCCGTCATTTCTGTCAGCGGCTTCTGCGCCCAATGTCGATCGGTCCATTTCTGTCCCTGCTCTTTCTTCTTCAGCGTCAAAAGACGTTGTCTGAAAGCAAACATTTCACTCTATGAGCATGTGTGAATGCAACAGCCCCAATCATTACATCGTAGATTCGAATCAAATCCTATCTACTAATTTTTCTTCGCTTATTTAATTTGATAAGGCAATTTTTTTTAAAGCATTAATATCCGCGTTGAAACACTTTTGCCACAATTATCGATGACTTTTTACGACAACCTATAACAATGTCAATTATTCTTTAGTGATAAAAGGATTGCGTGATAAAAATGCCAATAACTCGCGCCAGTCTGTAGATAACAAGCGGAAAAAGTAATCTTGTACTTCTTACGACAACCCTATGCCGGCTGTTCGCAAACGCAGTTAGAGAAAGAAGTGCGAGTGAGAGAGAAAGAGAGAGGAGTGTTTACATCGCCTCGGCCAACGCACGCAATATGCATGGAAAGGCATTAAGGCGACCCAACTAATAATAGATGCAATCGATCGCCGTGTTAGCGTTAAGACAGCGCATGATAAGGTAAACGCAAAGAGGAAAAGGCGGTCAGCATACAAGACCCCGCGAGACGCTGCGGGTTGAATGTCATTTGAATCACGATCGATCTGATAACCAGTGTCCACCTATTATCAACTCCTATTTACTACAAATTTGTAAGTTTTATGGCGATAAATGGCAGAATACATGAAAACAGTTTCGCCAATATGTTAAAGGACACCACCCATTTGAATATGGGTCGTATATCGCGGTGATTGGCTTTGACAAAGGAGTATTTGCCGTTCGTAGTATGCAATGCAGTTTGTTTCACTCAAACAGAGCGTACCGTTAAACCAACACCACATAGAAGTGTCATTAAAAAACTTATATGTGGCGAATAACGATTTTAGGAAGTAGCAGAGCAAATTACTGCGCTCAACACCCAATTAGGCGTATGGACACTTTTAAGAGTGGAACAAAAACAATCAATCAACCGCTCTAATATACCTTAGTATCGATTTTTCGCCCCAAATTAAAATATTGTCGTTTAAGACTTATTTCTGTGTGAACGAAGAAGTAAAATATGTGGTATGATCAATGGAGGGGAAAAAATTGATAAAGACTACTTACGCTTCCTTTTCTTTCTCATCTTCGGTACGCCTCTTCTCCATGAGTTCGGAGTAGAATTCCGACTTGGCCTTCTTCTGGGCGTTGACGTCGACGCCGGCGATGGCGCCACGCCCGAAGAACTGCACCTCGTGGCGGTCCTTGTACAGCTGGTTGTAGTCATTCGAAGTGTCCTCCGACGCGTCCCAGTCGAAGATGAACTTTCGCTCGTGCAGGCGCCGGCCGCGCTTGCGTCTCTCTCGATTGCCGCCTGAAAGAGCGTCACTAAAGCGACAACCCGGCTTCACTCTTCGCTGATCAACAATTAATTTCCCGCACAGAAGGCAAAACAATGGGATTTTTGCAAATATCACGTAGCCGTGCGGAAATGGCACGCCCTTCTTTGTCCGCCGCTCAAAACAATACCTTGATTGCTCCGCCGCATCCATCCATTAAAGCCTCGATATTAGCCACCTTGCCCACTAAAATTAGCCGCATCTTGTAAATGGCGCATAGCCTTCTCATCCGCATCGTGCATAATTAATTATTAATATCCATATTTTATCTCAACTTTGTGGATTAACAAAAGGCGAGGGGGGGTCAGGGCGTCGACGCGACTACGCGCCGTCTCTCGCCAAGACAACACCAATGCAAATGTCTGAGCAGCGCAAGAAAAACAAAAGAGACAAGAGAGATACCGAGATAGCGAATTTCTGTCCGACGTTCTGCTGATCTCGAGTGTGTCCACGGCAGATCAACACCATACACTAACTGTACGTGAAATTAGTTGCTGAATGTCGACTTAAAAAAGAGCGTACCCAAATAGCGATGTCTGATGGCTTCCTGAAGCTTTTCCGAATCCTTGGCGGTCTCTTCGCGATTCTTCCTGTCTTCGGTGGCGGCCTTCTCGCCCTTGTCATAGCGATCTCGATCGCGATCGCGACGATCTCGGTCCCTGTCGCGCTCCGATCCATTTCGATCGNTCTTCCTGTCTTCAGTCGCGGCCTTCTCGCCCTTGTCATAGCGATCTCGATCGCGATCGCGACGATCTCGGTCCCTGTCGCGCTCCGATCCATTTCGATCGCCGTCCCTATCCCTGTCTCTGTCCCGACGATCACGGCTATCTCTCTCGCGTTCGCGCTCACGATCACGGTCTCGATCGCGGTCGCGTCGAATGTCTCTTTCTCGCTCGCGTAGACGCTCTGATCGGCTTGGCTCTGCAATTGCTCAATATACAATTGAGTAGCATTCCAGCGATCATTCGCAACAATTTAAGCCTGAAGTGAAGGCGTCGAATATATTTCAAAAACGTCGGCATTTTGTGACAGAGCAAGACAAGTAATTATGCGTCCTTGGTAATCGTGCGACGCACTCCACCCACGCTTTACGAATTTTTCCACGCATACAGCATTACATACAGCATCAAGTTTTTCAGTTTGATGGAGCCGATGTTATGAAGACGCCTCACAACATCGAAGTTATGCTAAAATGTCACCTCACGCCACTCTATAGTTAAACAGAACTCGCACTATAGCCACAACCAGTTTTCTACAAGTTGGCATACCACCAACCGACTCAGTCAAAAAAGCTGTTGTCATCTGATAATCGACAGCAAGTCGGTCTGTATATAAGGAGGTAAAGAAAGAGGAACTAACCAAGTGTCTTCTTGGCTTCGCTTATAAATTGAGTCCTCTTCTGCTTCGCATCTTCATTCTGTTTCCTAATTTGTGCGATCTGCTCTTCTCGTTTTTTTATTGCCAACGCCTCGCGCTCTTCTCGCGACAGAAATTTTGGCTGAAATATTCACGATTGTTAGTGCAAACGTTCATCATCCTTGCTTGCTGAGTTACTCATTGATAGCACTATGTGCAGCGCTGCACTGATAAATGCTACAAACTAGGCTCGCCTTATTCATGTTGCTGAAGTTTACTCATTGATAAATTGTTACGAAACTCAGCGCAACGTAAAATTACGTTGGATGACGCAAACGATTCTCGTACATTTGCACCGTCGCAGGCTGTTGCCAAACGTCACTGTCACCAACGTAAACGAATAAATTACTTTTTCCTAACTGTCTTCGAGTAGCAAATCTGGGCAAGCGCGTGGGACGGGTGCGCCTCGAACTGCAACCGTGGACAAAGCGCAATAATTTTGCCATCGTTCGTTACCCCGGTCACCGCAATAATAACGGCGTGTTTGCGAGACAGCATATGGATTGAAATAGGCGATTGAATGGTGCGCCCATCGCACATTGACGTCCCATTACCTGGTCTTTACGCGCAACAATTTTTCGTTGCATGCACGAAATATTCGATGACTCACGCTGGTTAGCGCATAAAACGAAACATTCTATGGTATGCAGCACTGCACGTGATAGATGTGTATGAATCCTACAGCCGCAAATATGAAAAGTGCAAGTTTTAGTTTTTTCATTAAAGCGGAGTGGCGGGTCAGAATGCACTTATATCCCCTATAACAATATATATTAATTAGAATATTGAGAGTAAGAAGCCAAATGCAGCGAGAAACTTTCAAAGAGATAGACCCAATATCAAAACAGCTACCTTTGCTTCGGCTTCTGCCGCGGCTTTCTTCTTCGCCAGCAATTCCTCAAGACCGAGAGGTTCCCGCCTCTCTGGCTTTTTTATCTCCTCTTCTTCGTCGTTGTCCAGAGCAGTGCGAATCATTCTTACTAAAGACGCTGTAAAAAGCGACGCTGAAGAGTCGAGTGTAAACGCGCGCCGCCTCAATAAGCCAGCGAAGCACAAAAGTGCGAGTGCAAGCAAGCACGCACGCACGCACAGTGCAAGCAGAAAGGGACACATAATACTATCTTTCTTATAGGATTGACAGAGTAAAACCGGACACCTTCCACTTCCCTCCATCGTATAAAGCTAGAACGAGAAGAAAGTACTAGCGTTGAAATAGTGGAAATGTTGTTCAACTACTTTCTCGTCAATTTTCTCGTCTGTCAGCTTGATATTGTGAAGAACAGCTCTAGGAGGGGTGTCCCGGCTTTTTCAGCGCCCAGTTCTATCCTATTCTACCCTACTCCTACTTTCCTGACCGCCATTTCCTCATCCATTAACGATTACGTGGTTCAATGGTGCAAGAAGACTTTCAACGACATTCTTATCGAAAGCTAACACAATTAAATAAATGTCAAAGTGAAAAGGCTAATTTTTCCTCAACTTCAGGTTGGATAACTTGGCCGAAAAAGACAAAGGAATATCCATAAAGTCATTAAGGCTAATAACAGTCCCGCCGCGCAGTTCTGCATCAATGCTCGAATCCAGCGCTCCTAAACTAACATGAGGAAAAGCGAAAAAATCAATGTTTTGCCTAACTTAACGCATTTTCGACCCCACGGAACGCCGGCGAACCGCCCATAGGTGTAAATAACTCGTCGAGCATTATAAACCACATTCAGTCGATGGAGCAACCCAGCCCGTTCTCAACTACCTACACAAAGCGGTCGTGTCGACTCACGTGTTCACCCGGACGACAACGTCCCTTTACTTGCATAACTTTCGCACGCAGGAGACACATAGAACTAATGCACAGGGAGTATGCGCTCAGCGGGCCGGTTTGTGAGCGGGCAAAACGACGAGCC
>NIUQ01002655.1:0-33195 GCA_002796945.1 Plectus sambesii
GATTAATCTTTAAAACCCAATTAGGTTGAGTGCGATGGTGCGCGCCACGTGGCCACGAAAGGAAACAATTTCGATACCAACGACACCTAGGCGGCAGATGCACTGAAATGGTTTCCATGTTTTCTTGTCGTCAAGCATACAATACAGTAGCCTGCGGAATTGAGATTTCATTTCACACCACCTTTTAGTGTTGAGCCTTTTTTTTGTCATCAGTTGTAAAATCGCCATTTCTCAACACTTTTATGAAACTGGTCTGTTTTAAACTCAATTCTCAACAGTTGTAATCGCAACTGCTGAGAGTTAAGAATTGGGAATTGAGTATTGTGTATTGCGAATTGAGAATTGCAATCACTACAGTTTTATGAAACTAAAAATTGAGAATTGAGTGTTGAGAATTGAGAATTGAGGGTTTATTTCTCAATTCTCAGTTCTCAATAGTTTTATGAAATTGGCCCCAGACGGTGCTGGCTTAATATATAGATAGATGCGTCAGTCCAGGATTTTTGAGGTCAGTACCGGTCCCGGTCCGGTCCAAGGTTCAGTAGGGTCGGTCCCGGTCTAGGCCAACACCAAGTACCGCGGTCCACGGTCCACGGTCCGGTCCAGGCCAGAGGCCAATTATTAAGATTTCTTAGTCACGTAATTTGAGTGTTGCTCATACGAAACTTTATTTTCTACAACTTATGAACATTTTACTGCAGGGTAACACTAAAGTTCGTGCGATTTCGCCACGTTAATTTGTTAAAGCGAAAGGCGTTTTGCTAATATTTCGCTTACATACCATTTCAAAGTATTTTTTTTACTCTTGCAGCTTATGGCAATAATAAGGGTGCGTGGAAAGTTCTGTAATAGAGCTTGAAGAGCATTTTTTCTTTAATTCATTGAATTTGAAAGAAAGCAAAGCTGAAGTATGCTTAATCAGAGTGTTTCAAACTTATATCTAAAGACTAATTTCGAAATTTCATCTTCAACATGAATAAGAGCATTTAAACGACGAGGTGTTTAACTCATGTTTGGTCGCAACTAATTTTCGTGGATTTCTTCCCATGCTGCGAGCAAATCGCGCTTCAGGGAATCGATTTCTTTGCGATGATTTTGCTTCGACTCCAGAGTGTTCAGGCGACAATGAACGGATTTCCCAGCAGAACTCTGCGCCATCTTAGAGAACGAAAACCACTTAAACATTTTTGTAGGAAAAGTTTCTTCGGTTTTTTAGCCAAAAACGGATGTCAGGCAAATTTGCTAGACATGAATTCATTGAAATCTGCTGTATGGGAAATGTTGGGGCGGAAATTCCGAGCAGAAAAATCACAAAAAATCGAATCTCTGTAGCGCGATATGCTCGCAGCATGAGAAGAAATCCACGAAAAACAGTTGCGACCAAACTTGGGTCAAGCACCTTATCGTTGAAATGCTCTTTCTCGTACTAAATGTGAAATTTTGAAATAAGTCTTTAGATATAAGTTGTAAATACTCCGATTAATCGTATTTCACCTTTGATTTCTTTCAGATTCGTTGAATAAAAGGAAAAATGTTATTTAACCTCTGTTACAGAACTTTCCATGCTTCCTTTATTTTCAAAATGACCTCCTTAACTCTCAAAACATTACTGTAACAAAAAATCTATTTTGGCAGTTGTCTCAAGAGCAGTTCAACGCATTCGACGCCGAACAACTCTCGTAATACGCAACCAAACTGAATGCGGTTTATTTTATCTTTTAGATCTCTATTTAACTTCGATTTTCGTTTTATAATCATAAAAATTCGATCAGAATAGTTCATTTTACAGTCTTTAAACGGAATGCAAAATTTTGCGTCTTCGCGCATTCGTTCATCATTGGTCTTTTTATGATGAAAATGCGAGAAACGCACGACGGCGCAAAATTTTGCATCCCGTTTAAAGCCTGAAAAATGAGCTGGTGTGATTGGATTCTTATGATAAGAAAACAAAAATTTAAGTTATGGAGAGCTCTGCAAGATGCAGCAAACCGCATTCAATTTGGCTGCGTATTACCGGAGTTATTCATCGTCAAACCTGTTCAACTGCTGTTAAGCTACTCGCCAAAATTGACTCTTTTGTCAAAGTAATGTATTAAGACTCAAAGATGACATTTTAGAAATGTCTAGTTATATTATTGTCATAATCTGATATAGCTATAAAAATATTATTAAATGGTAGATTTGCGAAATTCTGACATGATACTCGACAACTGCCTTTTTAGGGCATTATTAAGTGAATGGCACGAGTAGTGCACTATGAATTTTAATACTGAAATAGTATGCGATAGCTCATGATGCGCATGTTGTAGCGCAAGTCTGGACCGGACCGAGTTATGCTCGGTCCAGGCTACTCGGTCCGGTCCAAAGCTCGGTCCACAAAAAAACAGGTCGGTCCCGGTCCGGTCCGGTGCACCGAGTGCCAAAAGTGCTCGGTGCACCGAGTAATTCGGTCCACGGTCCAGTGAACCGACGCATCTATACTTTGCACACTTATATAGTAACAGTACTAGTATACTTGTATAAATTTTCAGCTTGATTGATTTAGCTATTGTGAAGTTACTCAAGAAGCAAAAGTGACCTATTAAACACGCTGTTTTTGTCAGCGTTCTTAAACTTTTGGCCACCAGTGTATCAAATAGGGAACATTAGCAACGCGAAAAGATTAAATTAATGAAAGAGCAGGGCCAGTTTTCTTGGGCCGGCCTCGGCCACGCTTGAAGCCCAATGGCAACGACTTCGCCAACGGTGACAATTCAACCCGATTTTTAACTACATCTACGGCAATGGAGTGTTTACAGATGTACTTTTTGAGCCCAACGGGACAGAAACAGGCTAGGTGGCTGTCTTCGCGTCTGTCGACGGTATAGTATGCACGTGACCAAACGATTTACCGGAAAAGGACTTGAACTTTTTCGGACGGGCCAGTCGACGAGACCACAGGGTAAAGCGCATTTCGTTAGCGAGTGAACCTCTCACGAAGTAGCTTCCGCGAACGATTTGTTGAACGAGAAAATTCTCATTTTCTTCCACTTTTAAATAGTGGAAAGAGCTGACTTCTGTGTTGAGTCTTGGACGAAGGGGCGAACTCTCAAACTGCCGGTCTCCGACTTCCTGTCTGCTCCAGTCAGTGAGCATTCTGCTGCAGAGCACAATGAAAGACTTGATCAGCATTCGCCGTCTCAGAGTGCTGAAATATACGTCTTCCTACATCATATCTAAATAATGTTCGTTACATGACCTTTCAGATTAAAAATAATTTGTCAAAAAGCGTTCATTTTTAGCGGCGCTAAAACTATTTAAAATAGGTGATTGAGAAAAGATAAATAAATCTCTAGTAATACAGTTCAATATTTTCTTTGCTATTAATTTATAATTGGAAAAAAATATTTCAAAAATTTATAAAAGACTTACTAATGAGTTTTGATTCTCCCGTGGAGAGATTCCAGTCCATTGTTCGTTGACACAGATCCAGGGAGCGCTCCTTCGAACCAGTTGTGCAACGGACCGACCACCCAAATTCGTTGGAAATAGCGAACGAATTTCTTGAGTCCTTCTTCTTTCCATCGCTTCAGTAGCTTCTTAGCTGCTGCTTGATAGATGAGGGACGTGGGCGATAACTGCAGGGCCGCAATCTCATCGAGAACCTTTCTGTGGCGCTCCTTCGGGACCCCTTTCTTGGACATCTGCACTTTAACTTGTTTGTGCATGTGGAAATAGCAAGTGAGCCGCATGGTGCCGGGGAAGACTTCAGCAATTGCGCCAGTAATGGAGCTGTCTCCATCGGACATAACAGCTTTCGGCTGATACTCAGGAAGTCCCAGATTTCTCAATGCCGTCTGCAGACCTCTGAACAATTTGACGTAGGCCGGCGTAGTTTCCTTTGGGCCAATAATCCCAATCCCAATCTGAAAATGTACAGTTGAAAATGCTTTATTTGCTCGATTTAGGGATTAAAGAATTATTGAAACCGCCCCAACTTTAATTTTAAAAAAGTATTTCTAATATTAACTATTAGCGGGTTTTTCAAAATATCGACTGATGTTTTCCGTATTTCTGAAATTTAAAAATTTTCATCCCTATTGAAAAGGAATGATAACTTACTGGATGCAAGTGACGATGGCGGTCGCTGATTCCAAGCGTAAGGACCGTATTGTTCTCGTACATAAGCTTGTAAGTGCCGTCGACTTGAAGAACATCTCCGCCCTCTTTTTGCAAATTCAGCAAAAGCCGGCGTGTCGTGAGAAACGCGAACAGTGTGTCCGGATTTTCGGGCTCGCATCCGAGATCGGCACAAACGACAGTGTCCGATGGAATCTGGTCGCTTCCTTCAGGAAACTGTCTTGACATTTCTGTTAAGAAGTCGGCCACAGTCACAATTGGCGGTCCGTCCGTTGATCTCTTCTTGTAGGCGACAGCATTATACAGCTGCCGGTCAGTCGGCACAGTTGCTGTACCGTCCTGACCATCTTTTGCAGATATAAGCGGCCGCGTCAAACCGCTTGTATGGCCCATGCCTTTTCGTACTTCATATGCCAAGTCAAGCATTTCTCGGGCCGCTCGTTTCAAACCTGTGAATATTTATATTATAGTCGATGCGGTATGAGTGATCCTAATAGCTGGTTTTATTTTTGAACATATCTTTATTCGCTGTAACTCTAGCCAACAAAATCTTAGACTAGCTTAAAGGTAGAATAGAGTTAACAAAATTCGTCCGACCCCCGAAATCGATAGTGCAATTATCAGTTACTACTCAGTTAACTACCTCGTTCGTATTCCGCTGTATCGCAGATGTGAGTTTCGCATTCGCACAGTTCATATTGCGCGCCTTCTTGACTAGCCATGAAGGTGTAGACTTGAAAAGTGCACTTGAATAGTTTCTTGTGCTTGCATTCATAATTTATCTTCTCGCCAGATTTGAGAATCTGCGTTTCCGCTTGTGAACTTTCTTGGTCTCCAGGCATGTTTTGACATCCTCGTAATTGTCGAAGCGTTGTACAAGCGCCCAACTTTTGGTTAAAAGTGGCATTACGAAAAATTCAGCGAATCATTCACGCTTCCTGCGCACTAACTATTGACCCCCACCTATCCTTACACATACAAGAAGACTGCGGATGACCTGCACTGGTAATTAGCCTTTCAGTTTCTGATCGCTCGTTGTGAGTATTGACAGCTACCTTTTATCAATCTATTGACATGCGTACATTTACGGCCGGCCGAGGTTAGTGACCGAGAGACATTTACGACCGACCGCCCAAGGAAACGAATCTCTCGTCTTTGCCGGCCGTTTTCAGTAATTACAGATATCTTTTGCCGGCCGATTTCAGTAGGAGGTATTTTTGCCGGCCGTTTTCAGTAGCAGGTTTTTTGCCGGCCGATTTCATTAACTATGACGGCCGTTTTAATATTTGTCCCTATTTTGATGTCACAATCGCCAATAAGTCGATCAATCGAGCGAAACTTGACGCCGAAGTGTGCTACGCGATCAAAACTAACGTTCTTGCTACTTAGCTCGTTTAACTCTCGAAAAGAAAAAAACGTCAAGAGAAAACGTCAAAACTGCAATTTTCGAAGCGAAATTTCCTGCGAATGAGCGAGATACGTAAAAAGTGATGCGTTCATTCGAATCAGGGTGCTAAATTACCCAATAGACGACCATTTTTAGCGCCTACAGACGTCTGCTTCCATGCGAAAACATGGTGCTACTTGTAAGCACGCCTCACTTTTGCTGTCTGGGATGATCTGCTCGCGCGCAGCGCGTGAGCAAAAAGGACTTCGCACAAACATTTATTTCCCATTAACCCAGGGAAAGTTCTCAAAAATTCTAGAATGTTCTCCAATCGCTCGTGACAATATCTATTAATTGACGGCGCCAGTCAAAAACCACACTAGGTCAATCCACACGCGCGGTTTTTTCTACCCCGAGTCACATTGAAACACATTTGTGAAACTGCACTTTAATGCATACACAAGGTACACAAAATTACGACAGCACACGATCAGCACACACACAATTACACTGCTTTCTAGATCACCTATAACGCGATTTCGTAACATATCGATCGCTTAATAGCACGAGACACAGGTGATACGGTATACAGGAGCTTAGCGCCAATTTAAGTCTTACATACTGCTAGATTTGCAGTTCTCTGTTTTGTTTTGCGTCTTAAACTAATTACAAACTAAGGTTTTCGCTTCGATTGCGCTATTTTATAAGTGCAGTTGAGCAAATTTTAACATCTCTATTTGTAAAAATATTTAAACAAACTGAAGTTTACTGAAGGTATGGAGTTACCATTTGAGTTTTAGTGATCTCTTGATGGGAAAAGGACTACCACAACAGTTATTAAATACGTCGTTTGCTTTTTTTTACTGAAACTCACCTTTTCCTCTTCAGATCTTGGCAACATATATAAAGGTGCATTAGTGGTTCATCTTCTGCGCGCAATTCGAAACAAGAAAGACTCATATGAACAGTTGCCTCAGGAACTGCGTGACAAGCTTGGCCCCATCCCTGATCAATTTGTCACATACTTTACTGATCGCTTTCCTCGTCTCCTTCTCCATACCTATGAAAAGATGAGCAAATGGAAGACAAGTCTCAAAATCTATTATCCTGATGAAGAGTGATCAAAAGTAAAATAAATACAGCGACGGACAAAACCGTTCGCATGTTTGGCTATTTTTTCTTTGGATTCGATTATTTCGGCAACGGCTGAACAAAAATTTACGATCTGCCGCTCATTTTGTAACCCAGACTTTCCTCTATATGTTTGCAGAGTTCCATTAGAATCGGTCAGCTGGTTATCGAGACATCTTAACTGAAAGTAAGGGAGTGCATTCACATATGTAGTTTTGTTTGCAATTGACAGGGTCGTTTTTAAGTACCAGATTTCTTTTGGTACAGCATGGATATAAGCTTATCCCAATGCATTTTGATCTGAAACTTCCGAAAATGGCGTCAGAATTGCGAAAAAATTCTTTCCTGATAAGTTATAGGCAAGTGTATTTTTTTGCATTTGGTAGGCAATTTCAGTTTTTGACATATTCTTCCAAAACTTGTTCACAACACCAGACGAAATGTACTTTACCTTAAAGCCCTAATTCAAGGGGAACTTAATAGTACCATATCAGTCGCTGGAAGATACCTCAGCGGCGAGGACGAACAGAAGAAGTGAAAAATACCAAATTTGCATGCGTTTTAGTAACAATTCTTTTCTTTTGTTCGTCCTCGCCGCTGAGGTATCTTCCAGCGACTGATATGGTACTATTAAGTTCCCCTTGAATTAGGGCTTTAAGGTAAAGTACATTTCGTCTGGTGTTGTGAACAAGTTTTGGAAGAATATGTCAAAAACTGAAATTGCCTACCAAATGCAAAAAAATACACTTGCCTATAACTTATCAGGAAAGAATTTTTTCGCAATTCTGACGCCATTTTCGGAAGTTTCAGATCAAAATGCATTGGGATAAGCTTATATCCATGCTGTACCAAAAGAAATCTGGTACTTAAAAACGACCCTGTCAATTGCAAACAAAACTACATATGTGAATGCACTCCCTTACTTTCAGTTAAGATGTCTCGATAACCAGCTGACCGATTCTAATGGAACTCTGCAAACATATAGAGGAAAGTCTAGGTTACAAAATGAGCGGCAGATCGTAAATTTTTGTTCAGCCGTTGCCGAAATAATCGAATCCAAAGAAAAAATAGCCAAACATGCGAACGGTTTTGTCCGTCACTGTATATACTATAGACGACATGGAACCCTCCAATTAAACGGCAACCCATAAGTTCTGACACAATTTTTAAATGAAGTCTATGGGAGAGCTCGGGAATCCAGCCATTAATATCTTGATACCGTTCGATAGCCCATCAAAAATTCTCTTAGATGCATCCCTTCTTTTGTTCATCAGTTTGAAAATAAGAACAGGAGAACCAGTCAATTATACTGTCCGCCACACCGCAATGAGTCGCACCAATACCGTAATCCTAATGCCAAAAATATCAGGCATCGCACGAAGACGCGCGCATCAAATACGAACACATAAAATTGATTTTCGTTCGCTAAATACCACTGCGTGTTTTATGCGTTAATACCAAAAAATATCAACAAAAGGAAGTTCGCTAGAAAAGCACGAGTGATAGCACAAATCGAGCGAGGGGGTCAGAGAGCGTAATTGGCGCCGCCGCTTGACGCCGTTTAGTGCCACATTTTCTTTTTTCGCGCAAAATATCTGCAGATACTGTAGGAAACCATGCCAATTATGTACGTTGCCTGCTTACTTTAAATTAAAATTGAATTTATTAGTTACAGATTACGGTATTGGTGCGACTCATTGCGGTGTGGCGGACAGTATAGCATCCAGTTACAGAGTGTCATTTTTTCATTTTTCGCTCGTTTTTCTTTTGAAGTTCCTTGAAGAAATTATCTGTAGAATTTGCTCCGAGTATCAGATCACTTAAGATTTTGGGGGTAGTTAGTATTAAAGTAGTTCTTTCTAATGAGATGTATTTGTTTCTTTAAAGATTCATTATTCGCAAGATACCAATGATGAAAAATGAAAGATGCCAAATACTGGTTGAGAGTGGTCCTTGGAAAAATGACTGCAAAATTTTGTTCCTGAATTCAAATATTGCCGAAATTCAGATATTAATCATATGAAACTAGGATTCTTGAATGATCTATGAACCTTTACTTGAAAATTAATGTCCTTCAAATGTTGATCAAAAAAATGCGCTAAAAATTATTGCGCGTCAAAAACTCAACTTTCAACGAAAAACTACCGGGTTTCTCCGAGAAACGGCCCCTTTAAACGAATGCCCCGTGGGCGCTTTTTCGGGTTTATTTACCGAAAGAGCGCCCCGGGGCGTTTATTAGGATTTTTAATTAAAATTCGTGACTTACCACAGCAAGTAAATTAGTAGCACTTTTATACACAGTTTTCGGTAGAAATTGCAATTATTTAAATAAATAACATACAAAAGACTGTTACCCCTTTGCTTCGTATATTCAAGTTATTTAGCACTGTTTTAATTCATAAAAGAAGAAAATCACTTTTTTGGCGTATCTTATTGTCAAATATGGCGTTCCTACTACTTTCCGAAAAAGCACCTGGGGAGCTTTTTTGGATTTTAGCTGGACTCGTCAAAAGTGCTTAAACTAAAAAAGCGCCCAAAGAGGGGTTTCTCGGAGAAACGCGGTACTATCAGATCGCACTCAGTAAATAGAGCAGTTCAGGTAATGATTTATAGCTCATTGGAAAGAGGTTTTCTTTAAATAACATACTTCAATAGAAATAGAGTATCTATCAAGTAATGAAATTTTAACATTTAATTTTTTCGTAAAAAAATGCGTGTCAAATATGAGTCCGTTTTCATCTTAAAGTTATCGCTTTTAAACCAAGTCATCGCTGATTGAAGGTACCAATTTAAATGATATTTTGCACAGTTGTACAAGATCACATGACCATTACATGTTCAAAATATTAAGTGATTAAATAATTTAGTTTCAAAGTTATAGTAAAAAATACATTTTGTGTCAGAACTTATGGGTCACCCTGTAGTGCCCGTATGTGCCAGGGAGGACGCCCTTGATTCTTTTGGAGTTTCTGTCCATTGCTTACAGTTACTGCTTACAAGAGTTTTTTGAACACTTTGTTAGGCTGATACCCAAAGCTATCGAAAAATTCTCCAATCCCGTCTTGATTTATATGAATTGAAACCCAATGACTTCCTTTCTTATTCGATTCGTCCAAATTGGCAATAATTGAGAAGGGTGTTTTTAAAGGTGTTGGTAGTTTATCTGATGGATAAGTTCCACCATAGATTTGTCTTGCAATACAATCCGATGTTATCAACGTGTTTATTTGCTGAGTGTTCATTGTGAAACAACCTATTGTCAACTACGTACGATAATCAATGTAAACATTTCGATTTCGATCAATTTCAAGGAGATTGTCATATTCAGCATAGCAGATCACTTCTACACCGGGGGTTAAAACAGGTTCGGTAAAGTGTATGTTGATTGTGGTAGATCCTTCCCTGATTAGATCAAAATGGTTTCCATCATCTTCATCTGGACTGAGATCAAATGCGAAAATACAGCTGCCATACTTGAACATTAATGGCGTAATACCATTACCTTTGTTTTCATGTCCCATTCCCAGACCTTCGAACAGCTGAATGTAGGCCCTTGAATAGTGAGTTGGAGATGAAAAGTCCATTCTGAGTGGTTGAGATGGGAATACCTCCCCTGCGGCAGTTACACTTATTTCTCTTATAGCAAAATTTTTGAAATTAAATGGTGATTTATTCGACGCACCGTCGTATGCATCCGCTTCTACACATCCAATGATTAGACGGCGTGGAATCTGGCCACTGAATAGCGCATTCTCTGGAGCATCTCTTCTTCCAGCATCAATGTGGAAACTTTTAACTTCCACTCTTCTTATCGGGTATTTAGCTGTGTAGCTTGATAGAGCTCTTTCCAGCCCAATACTGAGAGAGCTAATTACCGATACCGTCTTAACATACCATTTCATGTTTCGGATTTCGATTTTGAATTTTGAACTAGGTTGGCTGTGACAGTTGATGGTGAATGCATCTGTGTTGCGGTGCAACTGAAGACGTACATCAATGTTATTCAGCATATAGCGATCTTGTGCGAATAGATCGCAGTGAACTGGAGACATCAACTGTACCCATCTACTATATTTGAAGTTGTTAGCACGATTTTTGAACCCTGGGTTATCATCGCTGTCAATCAGATAGGCGTTATCAGGCTCTTCTTGTGAATATCCCGTGACAGATAGCTGACTTTGTTTAGCTTCTGAGCCAAAATTAAGCTCAGTTTCGAGGTATGCACGATAGGCATATTTGTCTCCTGAGTCAAATACATCTGTGTTGTTTAAGGCGAGTTTTACTTGTCGAAAGAGGGTTTTGCCAATTGCATTTATAGGTGCAACCATAGGAGAGTTTTTGTCAAGATCGGTACCATCTGCATTCACAATCCGTAGTTCAATTAGTAAGTAGTTTTTCGCAAATTGTAGCATTTGAGGATCTGGTGGAATGTGAAACGTATAGGGGCCATCATTTGTGCACGGATTCGACAAATGTACTTCTTTCCATTTTGTTTTCTCAACAACTACCTGCGTAGGTGGTACTTCGAAGAGATCTAGTTCTGATTTTGTACTAGGCAAAGACAAATCACTAACATATTTTTTACTCATATCGAGAAAATATCTTTTTTAGACCGTTTCGCATACAATTTATTTCGAACAATGTGCGTATTTTTTCGTTTTACCACTTTTTTGGGTTGCCTCTGCTCTTCTACGTTAGACATCATTTCAATCCCACTTCCACTTTGTAAATGGGCTTGCGCCTTGTCAATTAAACTTGATAAACCGGCTTTTCCGTGAAACTCTGCAGCGTCTCTTAAAGACGTGCCGGTCAAGAGGTCAGCCGCAAAATCTGTACCAGTTCTTAAAGCTTGTTTCCCAATTGCTTTACCAACATTTTTTGCGACAGGTAAGATCATTCGAAAAAGCCCCTTGAACAACGATCCTAACCCATTGCCCCGTTGATATTGTACACCTTGAAACCCTGGTAGTCCGTAACCTGTCTGCTTTGCTTGAGTTATATAATATTGCTGCCAAATAAGCTGCGATTCAGGATCAAAAACAACTCTCATTTTATTCTAGAACCAACCGACATTTGCGAAAATGCAATTTACAAATAATCTTTCCATACTGAAATGGAACTATAACACCACTATCAAATTTAACAGAAATGTCAATTTTATCAATGTCTTTTGTCTGAACTGGGACATAGTGTGGACTGTGAAATATCTTTTCAATGTAATCACCATGGTTGCCATGAATGTGAACAATTCTTAATAGCGGGACTTTCGTATTTCCAACAATTTGCGGCTCAACAATGTTTGAGTAGACGTAGAGTGTATCCAATCCGGCCCTTAAATCTACTGGATGATCTGCCCTTGTTTCGGGATCCATTATAAACTGATCATCAAATCCTAACATGTATTGCAAGTGCTTTGACAAGATGATCTGTTTTACAATAGTTTGATTGTAAGTTATCGATATTCTTTTGTAGACGCGATCGTGTTGAAACTGAACAGCTGATCTAAACTGTTCCAGTTGATTCAGTCGCTTTTCTTCTTCTAAATCCATCTTGTCGCTGTTTTTAGCGGTGTGTGTCATTGACTTTTTGATTGCTTCTTGATACGCTAGATGTAATCCATCGATTAGCTCATCCGTTGTTGAAAAATATCCCGTCGGAACTGTGCATGAAACCAAAAATTTATTGTTGAGCAGGACAAAGTACTGATTATTGGCCATGTTATCACTGCTGTTTACAGTTGGTGTTAAGTTATCCCAACTATGTGGAAACAGTATTTCCGTTAGTGCAACTTCCCATCTACCATTTAAAGCCAGCGGTGTTGGTAGTCGTACAGTAAATTCTCCAGTTTTATTATTTGGATGAGTATTGCTTGGTAGGGTGATGAAAAATTTGCTACTAGTAGTTGTCAATATTCTTGTTAAACTTGAGTTTAGGTGCTGAAAGCAGATAGCCCAAACTACTGCTTAAAAGTGCTGTCCAGAGATGTGCTGATTCCTTTTGAATCGTTAAGTTGGCAATAGAAGCAATCACGACGATATATATTAAAATGACTTGAATGAAAAACACGACTTGAGCCTTTGAGCAATTGCTATTTCCAATAACCCACCGATTTGATGAGGTGCTACCAGCTTCTGAGAAATTCATTTCGTATACTGCCTATGCAGACACTAAATCATTTTGCTTTATCCACGAATTAAATTTTGTGGCCAACCATCCCACTTAACGAATAGTTCTGTAATTCCCTTTCTTGTTCTTTTCTGAATCACCTCTTCTATCTTATATAATTCATCCTGTTTCACAACCTTGATAAGCTCTGTCTCGTAGAAAGTTCCTACAATTGGCTCACCATCGTAATCCTTAATTTTATATACTGGTGGTTTTCTGTCGATTGTCTCACATATCGAAAAGACTTCTTTCGTAAACGTCCCTAGGTATCCTTTCTGAAATTGATACTTGTGTTTTGCAATTCGAACAGAATCGCCAACTTGAAATTTAAAGCTTGAATTAGATGGTCTCTGTCTATGAAATCGTCGCCAAATTTCTATCGCATTGTCTCTTGTTACATCTGCAGGTCTAACTCCAATCATCTTGTGATAGCTATTGTTGATAGCTGTGACAATGTTTTGCAACCCATCAACCCATCTATAATTTTTCTGATATGCAAACAGTTTCCAGAGTCTTGTTTTCAGTGTTCTGTTAAAGTTTTCAACTAAGCCGCATTTTATATTGGGATTATTTGTGGTTATGTGAATAATATCAATCTCTTGCAAGTAGTTTTGAAATTGCTTCCCACAAAATTCCAATCCTTTGTCAGTAAACAGTTTCCATGGCATTCTTCCACTGGATATGATTTGCTTGAAACCCTCTCTAACATGTTCAGGTTTCTTCGATTTTAAAGGCACTGCCCAAACATATCTTGATAGAACATCAATACAGGTTAATATGAAGGAAAATCCGTCGTTTTCTTTTTTAATTGACTGCATATCAGCTAAATCAGCTTGCCAATCGGTGTCAAAACCAGAAGCAATCGTTTTGTTCCTATGAAACTTTCGCCTTACTGGTTTATTTAAAGTGTACACATCTTGACTTTGAAGAAATTGCTCAACATCTTTGAGTGTTATTTTAGGGTTGTGTTTTTTTGCTTCTTTCCATACTGGCCTTAAACCAGCGAAACATGCAGGACTCCTTGTGTTGTAATATACCTTTTTCAGTAATTTATCAAATTTATCTCTCGCAACCATATTGTTAATATACATCAACAAGAAGTAAACGAAATCACTATTTCCACCAAGAAATACAAACGTTTTTTCCACTGCCTTGCTGGTTTCTTGCAGTTTTTCGGTTTTTCGATCTGCGATTTCTTGGCGCTGGTGGGGTTCCCTGACGAGAAGATGAACTTGCTGTGCCAGGGGTTTTCATCTGTCCGTCACTTTCAAGGTTCATCTGTCAGGAGTTCCAGGTTGTATTTGAACGCCGAAAGATGGTAGTTGTGCTAATTGCCCTACTACTCACTCCCCAACGTCTTTTATTTCCAAATGCACTGAGAGGGGCATGTGTATCTTTCAGCAGAGTACTGAATTCTTCGAAGCCAGTAGCGCCTGGCTTTTGCGCTCGAGATGGTTTTGAGAAGTCGTGGATCAAGTCTATTATATGAGAACCTTCTAAAGGCTGTCCTCTTACAACTAACTGTCCCTTTTCATCCCAATTAATTTTATTTCTGTGTCTTGAAATGTGTTCTAAGAGAACCTTGGCAAATGTTCTGGCATTATGAGGAAGTGTATCAATGATGTTTTGAGGCACTATTGCCGCAGAAGCCGTTTTCTCATTCATCTGAATTGCTATAGATTTCTCTTGCTCTGTTTTCATTTGCTGTCTTCTGTGGAATAGTTGCTCATACTTCTGTATATTAACATCTGCTGGTATTGAGGGGTAATTCAAAAGACTTTCCAGCTGGTTGTTGGCATTGATTATTTTATTTACTAGTGGTTGAACAATATCTTGGTGCTTAGAAAGTAAAGAAGTGTAGGTATCCTGTGGATCCATAACCATTTTCTTTGTATGTTCCATAGTTAAATATTTTTTGCAATAATTTCACCCAGCAGCGAGCCAGCTACTGCAAGTATTGAAGCTAACACTGCGGGCAGAAAACCGCCTTTTTGATGATAAAGTGATTTCTTTGCCTTATCTGTATCTCTGACCTCGCTTAGTTTTCGTAGTGATCGAGTGTAGTGCTTGAGACAGTTTTTCTGCTTCGTTGTTAAAGGTACATTACCCCTAAGAATGTTTGCTCTACACTCAACTAGACAGGAGATCAACTCGTTGTTTGAATTCTTCAAATACTCGTTCCTTTTTACTACTTTCTTCTCTATTTTTAGCTTTTGTAAGTGCTCAATGTTTTCCTTCAATCTTTTTGACATATTTATTACAAAACAACCATATAGAACACTATTCAAACATCAATTAACGAGGTACTCTGTATTTGTTAAGGGAATAGCTGTCTTCGCAACATCTGAACTTCTGTAGACAACTTATATTACAACTTGCAACTTGCTCTCTTATCTTTTTGACATATATATTACAAAGCGAACCATGAAGAATACTGTTCAAACTTCAGTTAACGAGGTACATATAAAACATGTGTTTCATTAGGAAATATATTTGTTCTAAGTCGATAGTTGTCGAGAGTTGTCTGATGAAGGTCGATAAACAGGTAGCTAAAAGGTTCTTTAGTTGCATCTTGATAAGCCTCCATGAAGTATTTCGATTTTTTTGGGAATAGTTGCCTTCAAAGCCTCTGAACTTGTAATTTATCGCTAGGATTTTTAAATAGCGCAATATAGTGAGCATTCACTCGTGACGTTCGCAAACCACTGAAAAATAATTTTTTTACAATGTGCAAGCAACTAACATTCCAATGATGACATCCTTTTGTATACAACTTTGTAAGGTTGTCATTATTCTTTAGGTCCATCATTAAGTAATCTAAAATCAGTAATTTTTTCTTGTCTCTGTTTTCTTTCAAAATACTGAAGTCTGGAACACCTTCGATTAGATGAACATTTGGCCACGAATTCATTTCTTCATAAGCTGGTTGATATTCACCGTAGGCCCAGTAGACAATATCTGGCGGTGGATTACAGAGACTTGGTATATTTTTTATTAACTTCTTTGTAAATATTGTCTTTCCGCAGCTTGTGGGACCGACAACAAGACACGTTAACGGGTGTTTTAACCTAACATCCATCAAGTATCAAAGTTCTTTGATGAGCAACTTGAGCACAGTTGTAATTCTATAGCGGTAGATCCGACTGCCTTTCTTGATATGACCGATTGAGAAGCCAACTGTTGTGTACAGTGCCAGCAAATTTATATGTTTAATTTTATATTTGACATTCTCTGACTATCCTTTGGCCTTTTCACCTGTGTTTGATGAAGTTCGCGATTTTGATGATCATAGTCTTCTAAGGTTATAAAGCTATTGCATCTTGTGCATCTAAAGGCGAGATCGAGATATGCTTGTGCCATGTTTAACAACTTAATGTCTGTAGTGCGGTAACACGTATATTTATATCATTTTTTAATTCAATCAATGTAGCCGTATGGCTAAGTGGTGTAGTTGGACAACACCCTCCTATTATCATATACAACACGGTATACTTTGCGAACCGTTTTTGTTACGACAGAATGATTGGGCAATCATAGAATCTGAGGGAAAATCAGCTCAACTGATGTTTGCCCTCTGCCTTGAACTTTCGCGTCGACCATCCTTTTCATTTCTTCACGGTGTAGCTTGTTTGAGGCGTTGTAGCTCAGCGTGAATCCTCTGATCTTTAGAATCGTCTCCTCTTTATGATCTTTTGTCGTTGAGGTGATACAGTACTATTTTGGCCCGCAGCTGACGAACTCCTTGATTGTTGAGCCAGGAAGTTTGTCTGTCATATCACCCAGATAGTCTCCTGTTGCAGGTATGTAGGTATCGCCTGGTCTTGTTAGGAAGATGACACTGTCTGTGTCGAAGTAGAGCATTCTGTCATTCAGCTTTTCGAGGTACGAGTAGAGCGTTAACCTCGAGTGAGATGTAGTGAAGGCAGCTAGTACTGCATTCACATTTGCCAGAGACTCGATGAATTCTTCCTTTTTCTGGTAGTTTGCCATCACCATGTTTTCTGAGACTGTCTTGATCGTGAGCACTTCGTTTTCTTAATTGCCGATCAGGTTGAAGTAGGCTTGCGGGTCTGTGAAGTATTCTGTCTTTGTGAGGTTTTGTCGTTGTCCAAATTTCCCCCAGAAGCTGTTGTGACAGATTTTAGCCAGACTTCTTAGAACAGGATTCGTTTCGATTTTTTCCTTATCCAGCGGGATTCCTTCTCGTTTTTTGTAGTTTTCGATATATTTTTCTCTGTCTTCATCGGTCTTCACCCAGCCAGGCCATCCACTTGCTTCCACCTTGATCTTCAGAAACCGATTGACATATTTGGTGAAGAGACCTGTGCTGTCGTCCTTTCCATTATAGGTGCTCCACTCTTCAAAATGCCATACTTCAACAATCTTCAGAACTTCATATCCCAGCTTTAGTGCCTTGTAGATCTCGTTTGTGCACCAGGTCCCCCAGAATGCTTTTTCTTCCTCTGAGTTATTGCAGATTTCTTGATTTTTTCCTTTGCAGCAGCTTTTGCAGAGAGGGAAGAGAAGTTTTCCAGCAGTTTTATATGAAGTACTGGATGCAGCAGTTTTCTTGGTGGCAGCACCTTGCACTTCATCAATCCCTTCTAGGGCTGATAGTTGCTGGAGATTTTTTCGAAGTCTTTGGTGATGATCTTGGGGGCGCCAACTGGATGAGGCTGGTATTTGTTGGTGTAGGGGTAGAGAGAGCAGACATCAAAGTACTTGATCATTTCCCCTTCAGCTGGTTATTGGTAGAGCTTTGTAGCGTCGGTTCTTCCACCGCAGAAGGCGTCTCGCGGGTTGAGTGGATCTTGAATTTTGCAGCTGATGAAAAATTCCTTCATTTTTTATCTTTTTTCAGTTCTTCCTTCAGCTCGCATTCCCATTTTTCTTCCACATCTGCCATCAGCGCGATTTCCATCTGTCGAGAGACTGTTTTTTCATATGTCTCAAAGGCAGTCAGTCGGTTTGGTAGCATGGTATCTCAATCTGAGTAGCATTTTGAGCAGCCGTGCCAGGCACATCCATGGAATTTGAAGACTAGTGGGCAAAGATTTTGACTGCTTCTGTCCACATAGCCATCTACTCTGTATGGTGTGCCATCAATTCTCTTCTCTCCGCCATGCAGGTTGTCTTGAATCTGGTAGTCTTCTTTTTCAGCCATCCACCATAGCCATTTTAGAGCGACGATGCTCTGCTTTTCTCCTTTTTGATATCCACCTTCAGGGATAATGGCGATCGTGTCTTCAGGCATGTCGTTTTGGCGGTAGACGCGGCTGCATGCAGAGGGAAGGGTGACTGGATAGAGTAGAGGGTCGACTGCAGTTTGCTCTATGAAATCATCGCGAAATTTCATCAGGGCTTCTCGCAAAATTGTCATGTCGGAGTTGCAGTAGGCTTGAAATTCCGTTTGAAAGTTGAAGATGTAGTCTGCTTCAGTCTGCTGGTCGTACCATTTCAGGAACTCCTCTCTTGCCTTGGGCTTCATATAGTCTGGTTGGTAGTATTTCTTGTCAGGTAGCGGTCCAGTATAGTTCTCATTTTCAGGAGTGTTGAACAGGTGTGGAAAGTATCCTTTTTTCAGCTCTTTTAGCCCAAAGGCTTTTGGGAGGGCAGACAGCGGCATTTGAAGGAAGTTGTAGGAGCACTTCACTTCAACTGAGCATGCCTTCAGACAGAGGATTTCTAGTCCTTGCATGATCATGTCTGGCTTGAGTCCTTGCTTGTGAAGAAATTGTAGCAGAAATTGGCTGTCATATCCTTTGATATTGTGCGCAAAGCACACGCTCCCTCAGCCGTCTTCTCCAAAGAGCCAGCTGCAGAATTCTTCAAGTGTTCTGAAGTCAAATTTTCTTTTCAGTCCGCATCTTGGGCATCCTTCTTCGATTGGTAGAGTCTTGCAACTGTCGCATACTTTATGAGCGATACAGAAGTTGACTTTGTGTAGGTAGGTTGGGCCCATTTCAGTTTCTCCAACTTTTTTGCATTGTTGACACTCAAAGTCGAAGATTATGAATTTCGGGCAGGGCTCCGAATTGTCCTTTTTAAAAAGATTTGTCCTTTTTTTGGGACCCTAAATCTTTTTTATTTTGAATGTCCATTTTAAAAAGAAATGTCCTTTTTTTTGATAAAAACGCCAAAATTTCTAAAAAAAGGTCATTTTTAGTCCTTTTTTCGATAGAAAGGCCAAAATATTTTTAAAAATAAGTCATTTTGAAAAAAATAAAAATTTTGACATTGAAAAAAAGGACATTTTCGAAAAAAACCCAAACACCTTTTTCAAAATTTTTTTTTTTTCTGTCTCAAAATCTTTCTTTTGGAAAATTTTTTCATTCCGAACCCTGTTTAATACAGATATTTGGGTCTTTTGGCAAATGTCCTTTTTTTCTGTGTCAAAATCTTTCTTTTTTTCTCTTTTTTTCAAAATTTTTCATTCGGAGCCCTGATTTTGGGGCATCTTTTTCTTGGCCATTTTTCTTCTTTTCGTTTTCTTCCCTCTTCTTGAGTTTCTTCATGTAGCATTGATGTCCCTGAGGCATATGTTCTTTGCATACACTGCAGTATGCTTCATAGCATGTATGCTTTTTCTCCTTCAAATTATGGTGATTGATCAGCTTTCTACAGTCTCTGCAGCAGTGAATGCGACAACAGATACTTGTGGCGATTTTTCTTTTTTCTCTTCCATTCCCGATGGTAGTTGAGGTAGGTCTGATGTTCATTGAAGCAGACTATTGAAGGGAAGTATCTGTTGCAGTTGGTGCAGTAGTGGCAGCTATTATCGCCTTTACATGTGGGAGATCTGTAGCAGTAGCGACACATTTTCTTGCAACGATGTTCTTCTCTTTTCTCATAGACTTGATCGTAGCTATGGCAGAAGTAGCTTTGTCTGAAGAAGGCAGCCACAGAGGTGATGACATCATAGTGGTTGTCGTGGAGGTAGAGTGAGATGACTTTTTCTTTTTCTGCTCCCTTGAACCATAGTTTGTTGAAGTTTTCTTTCCAGAAAACTTTCAACTGGTAGTCTTTGACAACTTCTTGTAGTTTCTTCAGTTCCTCAGCTCCGCAGTTTCCTTTATGATCCTTTAATACTGCTTGTTCCATCAGTTCTTCTGCTTTCTTCCTTTGTGCTGTGTATTTTCCTCTGCCTCCTTGTCGAATGAGATCGTAGTATTTCTTTGCTTCAGAACTTACATCTTTGTGAAGTCTTGCAATCCCGGTCACGATTGCTCTTGCACAGCAGAGGTTATCATTGTTGTTAATTGTGATGAAGCATCCGCCCTTCACCGTGTAGCGATTGTGCCATGGCTGCCATAGCCCTCTTTGGCAGTCTCGGCCCAATCCTCCTGGTAGCTTTACGCGGGTTACTGTTACCCACATTTCTTCTTCGATATCGAGTTCTTTATTTGACTGTTGAACGCGCTCGATTTCCGCCAAGACTGCCTCTCCAGAGATTTCTTCTCGTTTTCTGAATGGTACTAGAATTGCAGATTCTAGTGCGGGATGTCTGATGCATAAGCCGATTCGTTCATCTTCCTCTCCATCCTCAGCGACTTTATCCAACACCTCATTGAACACTTGAATTGCCGTTTTGCCAATATCGGCCGCTTGTTGAAGATTTTGAAACTGCAGACGGTAGGTGTGTCCTTCAGTTTGGAAACGCTTGACTCGTTCAGCATACTCTTCGTGAATCTCGTAGAACGTCTTTGGATCGTCTGATATGTTTTCTTTGGTACCGTGTCCTACTTGAGTGTTGAGATGGGGCGTTGTAGTATTGGTATTCTTGTCCTCCGCAGTAGGTACTTCTTGATCGTCTTGATGGGTGTCTTCTTCAGGAAGGTCTCGTTCACCCCAGATCGTTTCAAACCACTCTTTACTACCAAAGCGGTACGTTTTAGGCTTGTCCCAAATGAGTAGGTAGTCTTCTCTTTCTTGGATGGCAAGATAGCGGCTTCGTGAGTTCAGCTAGCAGTTGCTTGTATGAAGGCGTCTAGAACTTCCAACGTTTCGCTATTTTCGATCGCTACAAGTACGGGATCCATTGCCAATCTGGATATTTCCCTACGTCTGAGCTACATATGCAACTGCTTTCAGCTGCGTGCACTGTATCACTTGGTGCAAGGATGTGAAAGGCCTTAAATCACGGCTTTTATTTAGCTTGATCTCCAATTAGTCAATGGGTTAATTAAAATTCGTAATTATTTCGAAACAATACGTAGTTACAATATGCAACTACAGCGCCCCCTTTCGGTCAAAATTATTAACGGATTAAATTGGTACCCTCATAAATTTCGAAATATTTACGAAAATATTTCTAACCCGTCGACATTGTGTTTCACTCCCCTAACTTCCACCCAATTTGTCGCTTATTTAAATGTGCGTTAATCAAGCTATCCATCAACAGTGATCGTGCAACGCAGAACTGACAGTGCTGATCTCATACTAATTTTTGAAACCCTCCGCTGATTCGTTTCTCTCCACTATGGTACTACTTATATTTGACAATTCCCTTAACGCAATGGAAGAGAACAGCTTATCCCGCACACCTAAACTGACTCGACAGAACGCGATCATTCTACCATCAGATTCGCAGAAGACCCAAGGATTTGACGATATCCTATCTCAAATCGCAAACTACCCTGACGGTCAACCACTTATGGCGGACTTGGATGAACACTAGTTTCTGGGAAGCGCTCCTGAAATACCAGTCGTTCAGGAGAGCATAGCTGTGACGACAGAATCTCAACCTCAAGCTAAAGCTGGAAAGTCTAAAGCAACAAAAAGAAAAGCGACCCAAACAACAGGACAGGAAGAATTAAAGATGAATGATGACATGGAGAAAGAGGCTGTTGCCAAAAAAAATCAACACTCTAACCCCCAGCGTTATGTTTCAACCTATGCTGATGACTGCTCTTATTCTTTGCGGCAAATGCAGTACCCAATGCAGGAGTGGAAAACCAATCGAAATCTCTGATGGTAGTGCCTCCGTCACTTTAACAATGTGTCCCCAGTGTGTGAGTGCAAACACGAAAATCCGTTTTATTCATCGTAAAGAAATTCTCCCAAGGTCAAAGATGAGCGGTGTGGAGAAACAATAATTGTCCTGTTGTTTGTTTGCGTGTTTTCCTTTGGTTGAAATAAAGTTGAAGTCGTAATCGATCTCTCACTACACCATATTCACACATCAGTGCTTTTATTGAATGTAGGCTAATCATATTTACTACCAAAAACAATAGAACACATTAGTCATCAATAGACTAGAATTGTTTAATTGAATTTCGCTCCAACCTAGTGGTTATTTGAGAAAGAAGTAAAGTAAAGTAAGAATGAAAGTAAGTATAGAAAGAAAGAATGAATACGGTATTCTACCATAGACTACAGTCACATTCAACCCCCTATTCTTCAGTAAGCAAGTACAAAACATATCTTGTTAAAAAATAGGAGGGCGCAAATCGCCCCGGCACTCCTGGGCGCAGTACAAAACATTCGGTACTATGTTTTGTATTGCACCCTGGAGTGCCGGGGTTAGCTGCTTACGCGGATTGCTAATACGAAATTGAAACTGAAATGGAGAAAATGCAGTTTCTTCCAATCTCAAATATCCCATCTTGGTTACCAAATTTCCAGTCGAGGGGTTCGACCATACCCAGCCAACATCGAAAAGGTGAAAAAATTTTCCTCCTATAGCTAACGCGAAGGAAGCGCGCCGATTTGTGGCTTTATGCGCGTATTTTAAGAGATTGATTAAGGATTTCAGTGAGCTCACAGAACCGTTGAACGCTTTACAACAAAAGAATGTTCCGTTTTAATGGATGGATCATCATCAGGAGTGTTTTGAGAAGCTGCGCGATGCCTTATGTTCCTATCTGCTAGTCTGCCATCAGCGCTACGACTTACAATTTATATTGCGAAGCGACTGTTCAGATGTAGCTTGTGGAGCAGTCCTCATTCAAGAACAAGAAGACGGAGTAAGGAGGGTGATAGGATATTCTAGTAAGACACTTAATCCAGCACAACGGGATTATACAGTGACGGATAAAGAGCTTTTTGGAATAGTAGCAGCACTTCAATCGTTTAAACATATAATTTACGGCTATCCGTTGGTTGTAGAAACAGACCATGCTGCACTTTCATATATTTTGAAGTCCCAAAAATTGCCACCAGGGAGACTATCCCGTTGGATGATGGTTTTGCTTGAACAACCAATGGAGATTTGGTATGTAGTGGGAGAGAGGTTAGCTGACGCTGACTGCCTCTCGCAAATGGGATGGTCCAAGGAGGAGGACCTGAATTGTGAAGGAGGAGCTGTGAATGCGATCACACGTTTGCAAACTAAAAAAATGGAGAACGAAATACTTGGTAGACATCCAGAGATGGAGGAAAAGATGGACAAATTTTCTCAAGTGCAGAGAGAGAATGAACAATGGAGAGATCTAATTGATTATCTGGAGAACTAAAAGCTTCCTGCCAATGACCAAAGGGCAAAGTATGTTTCAAACATTTCCGCAGACTATACATTAGTCATTGGACTGCTGCATAGAATAGACTTACAGTCTGAGGAAAGTCTCTTACTGGTTGTGCCTGAAGTACTTAAGGAGGAAGTACTTAGTAGCCTACACCAGGCACCATGGGCTGGACATTTTAATCTAAAGAAAGTTTTCAAGAACTGCCGACAAAAATATTACTGGATTCACATGTTCAGAGATGTGAAGAAATTTTGCGCAGAATGCGCCAACTGCATGTTGCAAAAACCAGGAAAACATTTGAACCCTCCATTAGGGAGTATACCGGTAAAATATCCATTTCACGTTATTTCGGCTGACTATATAGGACCTCTGCGGAGTTTGCGTGGCTATTCTTATATCCTTGTCTTTATCGACCACGCGACCCGTTGTGTAGAAGCTTTTTGCACACGAGATATGACTGCGCAGACGTTCACAAGATGCCTAGTAGATGGAGTAATTAGTAGACATTGAGTGCCTCATTTTATTTTAACTGATCGAGCGCAAGCGTTCCACTCCAATTTAAGGAAAGAATTGATGCGCTTATTAGGAGTGTCCCGTCTGTTGACACTTGCCTATAATCCGGCTTGCAATGGACTAAATGAGCAAAGTCACGCTCCTATTATGCAAACGCTAAGCTGCTTTGTTAATGCATCGCAATCTAATTGGTCAGAGTTGCTACCAATGGCTTTGTTCGTGCATCAAACGACGCCAAATAGAGCGCTAGGAGATTTGAGTCCTTTTGAGTTATTATATGGGAGAAAACCCAAGACAATGTTTGATGCGTGCATTGCGCTTGAGATGGAAAAATGCTAATCACTGATATAAAAGAGTACCGGGTTTTCTCGAAATTACGCCCCGGGGCGATGACGAAAAAAAGCAGCTTTTTGGTGGTCACGTGAAATTCAAAATTACGCCCCGGGGCGTAATTTCGCGAAATGGGTGGAAGCGTACTGACACATAGTATTGTTGAAATACTACTGTCAGCTACTATTTTCATGAAGTTAAGCAACCTGGAGCAGCGAAAACTGACCATATTTACGCTAATTCGCAATTAAATGCTGTATTATTCGCATATTTATTGATATAGCAATGGGAAAATTCCGAGATAAAAAAGCGCAGACAGTACTATTTTTTGCTGTCGAACGAACACTTTTAACTCCGAAATTACGCCCCGGGGCGAAATATCGAGAAGACTTTCAAATTTACGCCCCCCGGGGCGTAAATTTGGGGGGGCGTAATTTCGAGAAAACCCGGTACAATCAGAGAGTGATGCGTAATATCAAGATGGCTTGGGAATGAGCTAAGCAACAGTGTGATCTTTCTCATTCTCAAGACGCTCAAAGAATTGCTAAGAAGACAACAGAGAAGTTGAAGATTGGGGACCTAGTCATCCTTAAGGTTCCACCTAAAAAGGGAATGAGTAGGAAATTGGCCTTTGGTTACAAAGGACCTTATAAAGTGCACTCGATCAAACAAGATGCACAGAACGTTGTAATCCATTAAATGCTGTGCATATAGAGTACGCATTACTCATTCACTTCTGCGTTACGGTAATGTGTACTCCTCATTTTGCTACTCCTTCTCAAGATATCTCATCATACTTTACTTTCAGTATAATATTTTGTTTTTCACAACTTTATAGAAGGTTTGCATTAGCATAACGATAGAGAAGAGAGCATTCATAGACTGATTGTAATACCCTGCAGAATAAAAACTGAGATCAAGCCTATGTTGAGTATCTAAGACAGCTGTACCACATCGTTTCCAAACACCAATAGACGCGATCACAAACCGATCAGTAAAGCATGCATAAATCATGTGTTGTGCTTAATCAAACACACGATAAAAGGTCCTCATACAGCAAGAACGGGTTATGTGTGTTCTTCTTTTCTTGCAGTGCCTGTTGCTTCAATGTTCAACACCATGCGTTTCCTTTCCCTTTTTTTCTTTATCTGTTCTTTTCCACTTATCCAGAGCAATTTCTGCCTCACATTTGACTCTTGTATTAGCATGTCAGATTTGTTTTTTCTTACAATTTTTTACTTGAAAGATTTTTTAGACTAAATAATGGAATGTCTGAATATCTCTATATTAAGCCAGCACCATCTGCGTGTGTGTGTGTGTGTGGACACCCCACGGTTCAGGTAGACCGGACCTTTCACGGTCCCTGGTCGGACCATGGTCGGGTACGGTAAGGGTACCCCACCCCACACCCCCGCTTTCAACCGGGCCCATTATACGGTATTAACGCTACATACAAAAACGTATCGAAATACATATTTTCGCCCTTTTCCCCTCTATGCAGATACTTGCCAGCCCCAGTCATACCAGGGTTGTAAACAGTAAGGGTACCCCATCCCACCCATCCCACTACCGGTCGGGTCTATCATCTGGTATTAATGTTATATCCATAAAAATGTCGTCGCAGCGCCCCCTCGCGGCGAACATTCAAAACTACCAAGAGCGCATTTCTTTTCTTTAGTCATCAGGTCATTCACGGGTTATTGCTAACGTATCGCCTGACAATTACATGTCGCCTTGATATATGGGGCAAGAACTCGAGCGAAGAGCGCGGCGCGTTAGCGCTGCGCTCTTTGCGAGAGTTCTAGCCTTCTACATTAAGCGACATCCGTCAGCGTGTGCAAGTGTGAACACCTCACGTTTCTGGCTTGACTTTAGCGATCCCCAATCAGATAATGGCTGTGTGCCATGAGTACTTCACCTGACCCATACCACTTCCATCCCACTTCTATTATATACATATCTAGAGCAAAAACATTGTATGCAAAATGGCTTTATATGGCATTTGAAGCAGATCTCTCTCTAACTAAGTGTCACTCTTTTTCTTTTTCTTTGGAATTTGTCCCTTAGTCAGGGGTCTGCCTGGATTGACTTCTGTCGCCATTTGTTTCTATCTTGGGCTTGATCCGGGTGTAGGCCAGCGGCGCGGAGATCGCCATGAAGGGTGTCAAGCCAGCGTTGTTTGGGGCGTCCCTTTGGCCGGCGGCCTGGCACTGCGAAGTTTAGGCCGATTTTTGCCACCGTGGCGTCATCAGCTTGCAGAGTATGTCCATACCAGACAAGGCGCCGTTCGCGGAGTTTCGCGGTGATTGGTGTCACTTTGAATCTGCGGCGCACATCTTCATTTTGGACACGGTTGAGCTGTGTGAGTCCAGCAGTCCAGCGTAGCATTCGCGTCTCCATGACTGCAAGCCGCCGTTCGATGGCTGCGGTCACTGACCAGCACTCTGAGCCATATAGCGCGGCTGGTCGGACAACTGTGCGGCACATCTTCGACTTTAGGCGCTCGGGCATCCTCTTGTCGCAGAGCACGCCGGTTGATGCACGCCACTTTAGCCATGCACAGTTGACTCGGTTTTTGGCGTCTGCGTCGATGCTGCCATCAGCGGTGATCGTCGAGCCCAGGTATTTAAAAGCCGTGGCTTTGGGCAAGCTGATGCCGTCCACTGCGATCGTAGTCGTGGCTGTCTGATCCAACGTCAAATACTCCGTTTTCTGCACATTTAACCTTAGGCCAAAGTGTGCCAGTCTATCTTTCCAGGCTTGCACTTGCCGTTGCAGCTCTTCCCTGTCATCGGAGGCCAGGAACACGTCATCAGCATAGAGAAGCATCCACGGCACCGGTTTTTGTAGGTCGAGGGTAATCACGTCCATGACAATCACGAAAAGAAGCGGCGACAGCGCGGAGCCTTGATGTACTCCGACAGTGATTGGAAATGGTTGAGACAGACCAGCTGCCGAGCGCACTCGACTCTCCGGACACTGGTAGAGTAGCTGTACCCAGCGTACGAGCTCTTCTGGTACTGAACGTTTCCTCAATGAGTACCAAATGAGGCTGTGCGGCACGCGGTCAAACGCCTTTTCCAGGTCCAGGAAGGCAGTGTGAAGTTGCTTTGCCTTTTCACGGTGCCGCTCAAACAGCAGTCGGGCTGCGTGGATGGCGTCAATCGTCCCACACTGCTTAACAAATCCGCACTGATTGACTGATAGCTGGACGATTGTTCAAATTCGGCTATCAATAATTCGCTCAAATATTTTCCTCGTGTGAGAGAGCAGGCGGATTGGTTGGTAGTTGGCGCATTTGGCGGGGCTGCCCTTTTGCTTCCAGATCGGCACAGTGATGCTTTGCTGCCAGTCAGCCGGTGTTTGTCCGTCCTCAACAATACGGTTGAAGAGCTGGTAGAGCCAATCGACAGCAGCGGGCCAATTCTTCACTTTCCAGAGGTCTGCTGGAATGTCGTCAGGGCCAGTCGCTTTGCCGCATTTCATTTTCCTGATGGCGTTGGCAACTTTGTAGCACTGGATCAGTAAGATGGGTCCTTGCACCGGAGTGGTGAGCAAGATGGGTGGATGAGGGAATTCCTCGTTTGAAATAGTCTTGAAGTAGCTGCGCCACCGTTCTGCTGCCAGTTTCTTGTCTGTGATCAGTCAGCCATTTTCGTTGTCAACGCCATAGAATTTCTCAATGTCCAGTGTCTTCTGATGCCTTGATCTGGCCAGGCGGTAGATTTCCTTTTCTCCCTCTCTGGTGTCAAGTTTCTGGTAGAGTGACTCGAAATGCGCACTGCGCGCTGATGTCACTGCCGGTTTTGCCGCACTCCAGGCTTCCTTGTAGACTTTCCAGTTTTCTGGAGTTTTAGCTGCCAGGAATTGCTGATACTGTTTCTTTTTCTGGCGCAATTTCTCCTGAACCTCATCTGTCCAAAGCCAGGTGAGCCGGTCGATTCTGCGGCGCCCTGGCTTGGTGGCGCCAAGCATCTCACTGGCCACTGTTTGCACAGAGTTTGCGAGTGTGGCCCAGGCGGTGTTAGCGGCATTGATAGGTGGTAAATCAATGTTTGCAATCACATCGGCTGTTTGCTCTTTCAACTTCCACCATTTCACCCGCGCAGCATTTTTGCGGTCGTTGCGCTTCTCTCTCGGCAATTCGATGCTCATCGTCACTACCAACGGTCGGTGCTGAGGGCCAATCGACTCTGATGGGATAATTTTGGCGTCGAGAGCGAGTCGGAAGTCGCGGCGTCTTGTCAGGACAAAGTCAATCTGTGAATCTTTGCCGCCGCTGTAATAAGTTCGTAGGTGGGCGGCGGGTTTGGCAAAGAAGGTGTTGATAAGTCGGAGGCCATGAGCTTCGGCGTAGTCGAGAATACGTTCGCCATCGGCGTTGCGCGTTCCATATCCTCTGCCGCCATGGCACCGGTAGCCATCGCTGTCGCTTCCAACGTGACCGTTTAAATCGCCGGCGACGATGACAATGTCCTCGGGTGGCACCTCTGCGGTCTTATCGTCTAGGAGCGTCCAGAACTCCTCTTTCTGGGCGTTGGTGCAACCAGTCTGTGGTGCGTATCCAGAGAAGAGGTGCAGACGACGCGTCTCAGTGATCAGGACGATTTTCATCAAACGATCGGAGAATCGCTGCACTTCTGCTATGGCGTCGCGATATGGTTCGGCGACGGCCAGGCCAACGCCGTTTCTATCGTTGTTGGTGCCGACGTAGAAGAGTTTGTATCCTTCACCGATGTCGTACGCTTTCGCTCCTTTCCATCGAGTTTCCTGGATCGCCGCTATGTCGATCCGTCGGGCCTTGAGCATTGCCGCTAGTTCTCGGTACCGTCCTTTGAGCGTTCCAATGTTGAGTGTGGCCAAACGGATTTGCTGCTTCCCGGCTGACTTCTTTAGCCGGCGCCGCTCTGGGGTCTGCGCCAGTAGCCCTTGCTGACTGGTCGGACCGGTCGGGCGATGTCGGTCCGCGTCGCCTCCGGGGGACGCCCTAGCATGCGAAAGAAATAGTCGGCTTCTGTAATCCATTTGTACGATGCGCCGTTTTCGTCCATAATAGTTGGCCAGTCACACGGGCCTGTCACCGGACGTGTCCGCGTTCAGTTCGGTTTTGCATTTCTGCTCCGCCTATCCAGTGGCACCACAAGGAGGAACAGACTCACCACCTCTTACTAAGTGTCACATAAAAGAATGTAAAGGTTTCATTCAAGCAGTATCCCCGAAAACCTTTTGCTTTGAAATTTTACAATGGAAAACCTTCTGTTTCCTAGAAAACAAGCTTCGTTCGAAACCCGTCGCAAATGTGTTTCAATGTGATTGAGGGTAGATAAAAACCGCGCGTGCGTAATTTTAACAAGTGCAGTTTTGGACTAGCGCCACCAATCAATAGATATTGTCATGAGTGATCAGAGAACTTACTAGATTGTTTGAGAACTATCTCTGAATAAATTTTAAATATACAATTTAATGTACAAATAAATGTGTGCACAAGTCCTTTTTTTATAATTCCCATCGAACTGCCTTCTGATGAATGTAGTGTGCAAATTTGTTTGCATTTAAAAATATAAAAGATCAGCGGCACTAGATTACAGGAACCCAAAGGCAGCTTGCAAATACCGTGCCGTTGAGCGGTACGGGTGACATAGTCAAGCAGGGGGGGGGGGACATGCGAAAACTCAAGCGGATAGCGCGGCGCGTTAGCGCAGCGCTCTCCGCTAGTCCCTATTATTCTACCTCCTCAACCACCAGTTTCTTGAACAGTCTCTGTATTGCAAATCGTAATGGAAGATCCAGATGAAATTGAATATCTGTACAACGGACAACCGAATCTTACTTATTTATGTGATTTCATATTCAATGTCAAGACGCGCAAAATGAATGATACGTTTCGTGCGATGATGCCGCATCTTTTTACTATCAAAGTAAACTCTTTACAAATTCGCATTTTTTTAAACATGTACTGTACAATGGTTATAGATAACAGCAACTATGAAGAATAGTCCATATTTTCCACCAGTACTGGAACAGAATGTCCTGATTTACTGTATACCCCGAAATCCAACCATGCAACCATTACAGGGTCTTTGATTAATTCGTCCAACGACTGCATCAATTCGTCCAATGATTTCATAAATTTGTCCAATAACTTTCTGACAGTAGACAGCTACTAATCCCAGCACACTCAGCTTTAGTGAACTGTTTTCAATGTTCTTTGTGGAATTTAGAGAGCTAAACAGAGCACTTCTCTCTAATGTATGTATGTTTAAAGGCTGCCTGTTATCTTTTATCTTCACCTGTGTTATGAAGCAAAAGCTAATGGAAGGCTTCTGCGTGAGTTCATATACAGTTCTGCAATGAACTTTCATTCCACTAAAGTTAACTGCTTTCCCTTCCTCCAAATGGCTCAGCACTTGCTCTGTATGCTTAGGGAAGAGTACAAAAAGGATTAACTAATGCCAGGTATGCTGAGATTTGTAGCTGTATACAGTTAGAAAGTTATTAGAAGTCAGTACCTGTTAGGTGAATATCATGCATTGCAATATTAATATGTGTAATCTATAGATCATGTCAAAGAAAGTTGTCGTGAGGAAGTGTCATTATGTGTTGTTGTCTCTGGTCTTTCATGGTTTTATTCTCCGATACAGAAACAATTGCATGCTATGGTAGTTCATAGTGAGAGTGAGATACCTAGGAAGAGCAGACTGTCTCTCACACAGCCATAACGAGCGAGTAAAGCAAGCTAACGTGAGCTCCTTTTTGTACGACTGTGCCTCAGCATTCGAGCTCCTTCTGTTCTATAGGTATCGCACCGCAAAAAGCTCAGCATTAGTTCTTTGCATGCTGTCAGCTGGTATTTCGTCAGCACGCTTTACAGCTGTTATTTGTGCGCCACCTGACGCGCGAGGCTAAAGAACATCTGCTTTGTATTACCAATTGATCGCGTTTGCGACAAAAGCAATGCGTCTCATATCTCATAGCATGATCGCAAGTCTGAAAACCAAGAATGCAGCGCTTTTTAAGTCACTCTGAGATGGCGGCTGTGCAAAGACTGTAATGAATAGTGCATATCATGCAACTTAATGGTTTTCATGTTCAACATTGAAATATTTAGTGTAATAATGCACCACTGCGAAAGAGCATTTAAGGTTTTATCGTGATTCTCAAATCAGACATGACAAAGCAATGAGCACAGCCGACGCGCCTTACAGATCGATACGAATGAAACATTTCAGAGCATACAATGATACAATATGATTAGACATGAACCTTGAGTAAAAAGTGAGGCTTTGCAACCAAACAACGCCAACCAGTTTTCACACTGAGTTGAAGACTCAGGCATATCAAAAAAGACACAACATGATTAGGGAGGTAACTCGTTAAGATTTTCTTGAGATATTGATTGATGTCTATGCCAATACCGATGAATCCAAGTTGTTTACTTACAGTATTTACAAACATTACGGCCGATTTTTACAAATGTGATTAAATTTTCCATTGAACATTGGTTATGCATCTTACCTGATCATCAATAGTATTAATGCAGTGCGTGTAGGCGCCCGTATTAACGTAATGAGTATTCTCTCTTCTACGCTATCCATCTGTTACAGTGCAAAAATCAACTTGCTTTGAAACAAAACCACAACAAGAAAGTCTTTCATTCTCTTTATCATTCATCTTGTGTTGGTCATTTACATTCAACAGTAAACTACACCAAAACTTTATAAAGATGAACGTGATCACTAAGTAACCAAGTATTGATAGCATCTGTATCAAAGAGATCAGCATGAGACAACATAGTAATTTGCGAGATTCAATGAATGAAACGCTTCAGCATATTCTGAGTGGTCCGTTGTAAACGAAAATTTCATTCAGTATATCAGTACATCACGGTAAGAACACAAAATACTCAAAAGTATCGCCCACACTATTCCATGTATCAGGTGTATTTGTGGGCGACAACAATAAGCTTAAAAGTAGCGCCCTCAACCCTTAGTGCATCTGTTATATTACACGTGTCTGTGCGTCTTGGAGGAATTGTATTAAATGAGAAAGTCTAACTACATTATGTGTGTTTTGTGGTTGTGTTATTACATTTTATGTGGAATCGCTCATCGGAAATGAAAAGATTGATCTGCTGAACGATGTGTCATGTGTATCGATTGCGACAATGTATCAAGTAGTGACTATAGAGGCTGAATAGTGAACACAGCCTGTTTTTCGAATAATCGCTAGTACCGCGGTAGAAGGACAACAAAACTATCACTTTGGCTCCTTTGAGTATTTGACCAGCTTTTTTTAGCATATCATGGGGTACTTCAAGTATGACTTGAGCTTTACTGTATGGTTTGGGATTGATCCATTGTACCAAGAACTATTAGGAATATTTGACATAGTTTAACAAATATATTGCAAGGATTGCGATAATGGTTCTGAGAAAGTGACTATATTTCGTTTAAGGCTTGTGATGTGGTGTCCCATATTCTGGTCAGTTTTGCCCATTAGGCAAGATAACTCAATTTCTTATTGTCATGAGGATGACAACATATACTTCCTTGCAGATCCTCAAACACTGAAAAGACGTTTTCGTAAGAAGAGTAAAATACTGTAGGAGTATTAATATTCGCAGGTATTAATTTTCGCAATTTTTCCTCTCCGACTGGTACAAATATTAGCTTGTCCCATAAGTCATTGCGCTTTTAATAAGTGAATTTCAAATTGCTAACATTTCTGTACCACGCAACCAATTTTGCTGAAATTTTGCAGGAAAGTAGCAGGTTAGCTGCACTTTTGTTGTCCCGAGTTTAAAGTTACTTGGTGCACGCATTCTCTGTCACCAAGCGTTCAAACGTAACCGTTTCAGTTCTACTGATTCAGCGTTGAATACAAAGAAATGATATAATTTATTTTTTGAATAACTTGACCCAGAATAATTCAACTGAGCTGAAACTAAGCACAGACAATCTACAGATATTGAGGTTTTGTTTGAAAAAGGAATTATTGAATTCGGTCAGAGCATTGCCAAAATATGGTCAAGCAAAGATGAGGTCTCATTTTCATGCGAACTGCCTGCGGCGCGCATAACCGTACCTT